>JABFEB020000132.1:21107222-21128473 GCA_019775895.2 Stomatorhinus ivindoensis
CTATCTATCTATCTATCTATCTATCTATCTATCTATCTATCTATCTATCTACTGTATCTATCTATCTATCTATCTATATATATATATCAACTGCAAGATGCTATCCTATCAATATGGGCCAACATCTCTAAAGAATGCTTTCAGCACCTTGTTGAATCAATGCCACGTAGAATTAAGGCAGTTGTGAAGGCGAAAGGGGGTCAAACACCGTATTAGTATGGTATTCCTAATAATCCTTTAGGTGAGTGTATGTGTGTGACATTGATATATAAATATTTAAATGGTTCAAAGGTAGGACAACATTGGATATACACCAATCAGCGATAACATTAAAACCACTAAATGATGAAGTGAATAACACTAATTATTTCATTACTATGGCACCTGTCAAGGTTGCCATTATATATTAGGCAAGTGAACAATCAGTTCCTGAAGTGAATGTGTTGGACACAGGACTTTGACAAGGGCCACATTATGATGGTTAGACGAGTTCAGAGGATCATCTCAATGGCAGGTCTTGTGGAGTGTTCTGTGTTCAGTGGTCAGTACTTTTCAAAAGTGGTCCAAGAAAGGCCAAACGTTGAAGTATAGGAGGCCAAGGCTTGTTGATGTGCTTGGGGGGCAAAGAGGAGTCTGTCCGCTCACATCCCACAGGAAAGCTACTGTAGCAGAAATTGCTGAAAAACTTAATGCTGGCTACGATAGAAAGGTGTCCGAACCCACGGTGCATTGCAGTTTGCTGTGTAAGGAGCTGTGTAGCTATAGAAATGTCAGAGTGCCCAAGCGGACCCTGACCCATTGCCAAAAGCACCTACAGTATAATGGGCATGTGAGTGTCATAACTGTACTATGGACCAAAGGAAGAGGGTGGCCTGGTCGAACAAGTCACATTTTCTATTGCATCATGCGGATGACCAGTTGTGTGCGCATTGTTTACCTGAGGAAGAGATGACACTAGGATGCACTATGGGAAGAAGGCAGGCCAGTGGAGGCAGTGTGATCTTCTGGGAAATGTAATGCTGAGACACCTTGGGTCCGGGCATTCATGTGGATGTTACTTTGACGCGTACCACCTACCTAAACATTGTTGCAGATCAAGTACACTCTTTCATTGCAATGGTATTCCTTGATGGCAGTGGCCTCTTTCAGCAAGATAATGCACCCTGTCACACTATAAAAATAGTTCCGGAATGGCTTGAGGTTTGAGGAGTTCTTTGAGGAAGCTACAAGAGAAATTTATCACAAAAAGGCCTACGATGAGATCTACTTAGATTTCCAGAAGGCCTTTGATGTTTTCCCCCATAAATGGCTCTTGCTTAAGCTCAAAGCTACAGGGATTTTAGGAACTGTAGCAGCTTGGATCGAAAACTGGTTAACATACAGGAAGCAGCGGGTAGTTATTAAAGGCACAATGTCACAGTGGGCCTGCGTTCATAGTGGGGTACTACAGGGTTCAATTTTAGGACCACTATTGTTCCTAATTTACATTAATGATATTGACAACAATACATACAATAGACTGGTTAAATCTGCAGATGACACCAAGGTGAGTGGTGTAGCAGATACTGATCTAGCAGCAGAGAGGCTACAATGGGATCTTGATTCAATTAGCAACTGGGCTGATACCTGGCAGATGAAATTTAACGTAGATAAATGTAAGGTAATCCATGCTGGGAGCAGAAATATAAAGTAAATATAAAAAATTTAAAATATAAAGCTACACAACTTATGAATGACGTAGCATTAAGAGGGCTTCGGGAAACTCACCCTTGATTATTTCTTGGTTTATGGGTATCTGATGGCCGGTATTTATCTGGCCTTTTTAAAAACCCCTCATAAATAATAAAACATTGTTTAGTGTCTGAAACAAAATGACATGTAATAAGCACATCGCTATTTAAATGCTGTATAAGATAAGCTTTTAAACGTATCCCTGTGGTTCTTTGTGAATGCTAATGGAAATACATTTTTTTGCAGTTTTTGTCAGCTCTTTGAAGTCACTTTATTCAGTTTTTGTAATAGTGTACTGGTTTCCTTATTTGAAACTCCCCACTTCATTGGGTTCTGATGTGGATGAAAAATCCCCTTGCATTCTTCTATTTAACCTCTTTATTTTAATCATTTGCCCTCAATGCTACAACAGTTAATACATTTTTAAATGTCATTTTATTAGGTTAAACTTTTTTCAGAGAATATTAATACACCAGGTGTTTCAGTTTTGCAACAGAAATGAATCGTTGGCAACAGTATTACAGCAATTTGGAGAGTACCATCTGTGAAACGTGCCACTTATTTCATTTTTAACCTTGCGGCTTGCAGTCCTTAACACTTATAAAACATTTGTGTTGAGCTTGTTTTTTTTTCAATATACAGAGTACAGTCTGTCCTCCATATCTGCAAGAGATTGGTTCCAGGACCCCCCACCCAAATAAGTCCCTTTTCTTACATTAAATGGTGTTGTATGTTCCTATAACCTACACACATCCTCCCATATACTATGAATTATCTCTGGATTACTTATCATACCTAATACAATTTAAATACTATATAAATAGTTGTTATACAGTATTGTTTAGGGAATAATGACAAAAAGGTCTATATATGTTTAATACCAAGTGCTTAATTGCTTTTTAGGAGCTTTTTTTGTACCGAAACAAAGGGTTTGCACAACACAAGTAGCAAATGAATGAGATGTGAGGTGAGTGTCGGAGAGCGATCTTTCATATTTTATGATTTCAGTGCTCCAAGAATGTTTTTTATATATATATATATATATATATATATATATATCTTCAATCTGTGGTAGTTGAACTCGCGTATGCAGAACACACTGATACAAAGGGCCACCTGTAAATATACCAAAATCCAAATAAAAATATCTAAGCAGTTTCTGAAGACAGGCAAGATGTAAAAAGTTATTTGTCACTGGTGCAAAGATTCAATACGATTCAGCAGAGACCAGGCAGGAATCCTCATTAATGTCCTACTTCCATGAGGTTCCAGATTTCTCCCTTAGACCAAGATATTTGCTGGAGGTGTCTTCAGTGTTCAGATGAGATGACACATCATCTGGATAGGTGCTGGAAGTGGATTTTTTTTACTCCAAAAAGATTATGTGTCCTTGCACTCTATGTTAGGGATTGGCAGTCTCCAGTCTACAGATGATTGGTATCTAGTAGGTTCTCTGTCCTAGTTGACGAGTTACTATTGGCCTGAGATTGGGTGTCGTTCATCCAAGACCAAGTAGGATGGAAAACCTGCTAGATACTGGCACTCTGGGATTAGGGTTATCTCACCTTGATCTTTCTAAACACATTGGCCTACCATTGATTTCAAAAGAAAAAAAAATCACATTGTGGCTTGGCTCTCAGTCAAACAAATACATCCATCTTATAATGTCACATCCAGTACAGGGTTATTAGTCTTTTCAAATGTTATAGAATTCTCATGAAGTTGACCACAGAGTGAAAATGTGGGCTGTATGCAACATGGAGAGTATATGTTACTTCTCTCAATGGGAAAAACAGTGCTGAAAGACACTGCTTTGCTAAAATTGAGCACTTGTTTTTGTATTTGTAGTCTTTGATTGCCATGGTATTTGTGGATCAGAATTTTTTTATGGTGATATCCACCCATCCATTACTCCTTTTTCTATACCCACTTGACCTGTGCAGGGTCGCTGGTTTCCAGAGCCTATCCTAGAAGCGATGGGACAAGGAATGAATAGCCCAGCACAAGCCACCAACCCATCACAGGGCTAATGTATTTATTGAAAGACCAGGTCTCTTAGAGAAGTAATTTAATTCAGAATGATTCTGAAGCAGGGTGATAATGTATCCTGGGATGAATTATACTAGCCCATCACGTAAACTGGCAGTGATCCAAAAGGGAGCAAAAGAAAGAAAAAGAGAATCTTGTATATATTTTAAGCATTTCTGGTTGATGTACCAATGTGTGTCAGGACACTGAACAGGAGAAGTGTGTCCAGAAAATGGATGGATGGATGGATGGATGGATGGTGCACCAGTTTTTCTGTTCATACTTTCTCAGAAGATATACATGTTCTATGTGTTCCTGAGTTTTCAGTCGATCCATCCAGCCATCCACCCTTGCCCTTTACATGCTGTGTGAGCATGGAGACAGGAAACATATGACTTTGCCAGCCAACTGCAAGCCATATACACTATGGTCAATATTGCCCTACACCTAACCCCATATTTTGGACTACACCAGGAAACTGAAATACCCCCCAGGAAATCTATACAACGTGAAGAACAAGTGAAATCTCTACACACAGGAGCAGAATATGAACCCCAACCCCTTGAAATGTGAGACCTTCCCACCCACCCATTGTACACATCAGAATACCAGTTAAGAATATCTTTATATAATACATTTAAAATCCAAAATGTTGGATTACATTCTATCTTATTTACTTGTTTTATTTCTTCCCTAAATACAAAACCCATTGTAATATCATTATAGCACATTGCACTGCTTCATTATTATTTGTTATTTGTGACTCTCATGGTTTTGATCCCTGAATGTGAACCTTGAGGTGCTCTTGAATGCTCAGAAGGATGCTCTTAGACCCACAGTCAGTTTAATTTTTCTTGTACCTGATCATGGCAACCTGCCATGTTTCTGGGGCCTCTTATTTGTTTAACCTATGCTGCCATAACTTCCAAGATCGCTCAGTGGGTAATACTACATGGTTGAAGGTTTTAAGTCTGTGTTCCCCAGGCCTTCTCAAAGAATTCTGATCTCCTGCTGTAGTCTAAAGGCCTAAAGTTAAACACACTGCCATCGGGAAATTCTCTGTTCAGCATTTGTCATAAACCGCCCTCCAGTCCAGGCTGCACTCCATTCATTATTTATCCAACACTCTTGTCCAAAGCAACTTACAATTGAGAAAACTGGGTGAGCCCACCCTGGAGCAGTTGGGGTTAAGGACCCAATGGTGAAATCACTCTGCCAACCACAGGATATGAACCAGGCACCTTCCAATCATGGGCACAGACTCCTGACTCGCGGATACACACAGCACCCTTGTCTTCCTGATGCTGCCTGCAATGCAGTACTAGGTAAGTAATTGTATAGTGGACAGCTCGCACTGAAGTGTCATCCCTGTGAACCTAACAATGCCCACATCACAAAACCAAATGCGAATTTCTCAGTTATATAGGAATTCTTTCATTTTAAAATATCCCACCTTGCTTTCATATGAGAGGTAAGCTTGGGGTAAGAGTGCGGGGTTGTCCATTTACGTATGTAGCACCCATGGAGCTGTTTTTGGGGTTATGGGCCGTCCAGTAATATGTTCACATTACAAGGCCAACTGGGATGATTACCTGCTAAGGCATTTAAATCAGCAACCTTACAGACACTTCTGCCCTGGTACAGGTTGTTGACTTGGGGGTTATAAATTTGTAGTAAGCAAGGTTAGTTGAGGCCCTCTTTTTAGCAGAGGCCCCTGCGCTTCAGCCTGGGTCTGCCTGTGCATCAAACACCCCTGACTACAGTAAATAGTTCCTGGCTTAGCGTTGATTTTGGTTCTGTTATGTTGCACTGTCTTGGCATTACAAACTCTGAATTTCCTGCTTCAGTGCTTTGGTCTAGCTTAGTGTCCTGGATTCTCTTTGCTTCTTAACCCCTCCCCCCCCCGCTTCTGGCTGTGATCTTGTCCTTAGCATTTCCTGTTCAACTCAACACATGAGTATAATGCAGCTGCCTCATCAGTACAGCTTGCTTGCAACACCCCCAGTCCAATCAGCCCTGAGTACGCAGAGACCAGCTTTTAAACAGGAAATGCATGACATTTCCTGCTTTTCTGTGCATCTCGCTTGGAACTTTGTCCATTCATTAATGCCTCGTATTAAATACTGTTAATAAAATTCCATTTTAATACTCTAATGGCTATAACATCCAGATTTTCTTCTCAGGCATTAAGGACTCCTTAAATCATTCAGTACATATTACAGTGTTTTGCTCTATTCATTTGCATTCATCTACTAAAGTTATATGGCCAACTGCTTTGTAGTAGGAAGACCACCTCCAGGGCAAGGGTGTTATTTACAGTAAACATTTTGTCCTGTGGTACAAATGCATTCAGTTTTTAAAGCCTCGCAAACTTATATCTGTCACCCTCCTCTCTGTGATCAGATAAGAGGCTTCAATGGAAAATGACGTACCTACTACCATAGGTTACACAAAAATAGAATGCCTGTATTGTCATTGTACTAAGCAAGTACAACAAAACTTCAGTTTGGTTTGACTGGGCCCAAAAACTACATTCCGCCCCAAACTGCAACACTGGCTACTACATAATTCCTGATAGGTCTTGTTTCTAGATTAATTCTCTAGATAGTGTTTAAATCATATCTCATGAACAAACTTTATTTTACCATGTGAGAACAATACCACAGGGCCTATCTCTATGATCTGGAGGGTGAATAAAAGCTGTTATAATTTTGCTGCAAGCACCCCTCTGTAGTGATACTTGCAAAGGTACAAAACAAGATGCAGAAAATGATTTGAGATAGTCATTGTAACTCCTAATTAAAAACTGAAAGAAGGGATGCTGCTTTCACAGTGAGGCTGTGGGTTGCAGATAGATATCAGAGGCAAGACTAGCTTGCAACGCAGTGGTTGCTTATATTGGAGATGAGACCACGAGTTCTGCTCCCCAAACGAGCCTGTTCTAGAGATGAATACTGCAGGTCCAACACTGATGAGCACCTTCTTCTCAGCTCTATCTTTGTGAGGTGCAAAGGGGCTTTTTTCTCGCTCAGCTGACAGCTAGTGAAATGTAAAATGCACCATGTGATTACCAGTGTGCTACAGCCCTGAAAGTACATCAGAGGCACATCTGGCAACCCTAATCACTTCCATCAACTTAAGGATATGGATAAGAGTGATAAGCTTTTATAATATGCATGCTGAATTACTTGGTGTGGGCCAGACTCCAGACCACCCCTACACAAGTGATGGATGGATGGATGGATGGGTGACCACATAATCCATATCAGGGGGACACCATGAGTTCATTCAGGTTTTACAAACTGCTTTAAAACTGAAAGGCTCCTGTGCTTAGCTAATTAATTCAGATCTTCCTGTGCACTTTGTTCGATTGAAAGACTCATCTAGCTGTTTCATATTAATATTAGTAACACATGCATTATTATAGGAGATTGACTAATCAGCACACAGAGTGCACCAATTTTGCTGAAAGTGAAACTCAGGCTTTCGTAATTGAAATGTCAGTTTGCAGACCTTGTCCTAGCTCATGGTGCCCCCCCTGACATGCATTAAGTGGTCACTCTTGATGAATTTGGCATGTCTGTTAAGCAAAAGTAAGCTACAACATGCTCAGGTGACTCATTCATGAGGTGCAAGATCAAATCTTTAAATCACTACTGAACTGTTTGCGTCAAAGGTATTAAAAATCCCTAAATAACTTGCTTTACATAAATTAGTTCTAAATCATATATAAGATGCAAGGCCGCTGTTACAGTGTAGTGCATCGTTTGAAATAACAAGCAAAAAAGGTAAAAACGTGTCTCCTGAATATATTTATACTCCCAATAAGAACATAATTCATATTATTATACAGATACTTTTATCCATAACATCGTACTACTGATAAAGCCGGGTCAGATTGTCCCTGGATCAACTCGAGTTAAGGGTCTTGCTGAATGATCCAACAGTGGCAACACCACTGACCACAGGGTTTGGTTGTCTTCTCTGGAGTCCTCCACACACACAATCCTTCAGCCCAAGCCCATGTGAAGCTTTGCAGAACATACCACCAGCAGTGGCTGAAGTATAGCGTCATGTTTTGTCATAGTAATGAATGATGCTCTGAAACACATCTCAGGTAGTGGGCGGCCCACTGAACAGTTTGACTGGTCCAGGAAATTCCAGTCCCCCTCACCCATAAATGTCAAGTTTTGCATAGAAACCAAACAAGTAGCCAAACTTCCCTGGGGGTCAATTGAGCTCTTGGTTATTTCAGCCAAAGGTGTTTTCTCATTCCTAGCAGCTCTGACTCTCTCTCCCCCTCTCTCTGTCACACACACACACACATACACACACACGCACGCACACTCACACACATCTGTAGTCGAAAAATGCATATTTTACCTTTCTTTGGTGCAATGGAAAGAAATTTCCTAATGACTAGGAAATGGTAATTTTCATTAAACAGGATTTTTGCATACCACGAAATGGCAATACTGTCATTTTAATGTTATACGGAACAATAAGAATGCTTAAACAAGTTTTGAGTTGTTCTTAACAACCAAAACTAAAGATAATTTGGTTGCATTGTGTCATTATTAACATATCTTGGTGTTGCAACTTAAAAGACAATAGAAATAAATGATTGTAATATGTGAAAATACCTTTGACCCATTGCCTGAAATACTTTTGTTAATAATAATAATAATAATAATAATAAAAATAATAATAAAACTCTTTCAGCCACATGCTCTGCCCTTTTCATTGTAATGGAGAGAACCCTCTTCTGCAGGCTCACCTCTTGGAGGTGTTATGACACTTTTTTAGTCACTTCCAGGGCTTGTATATAGGTGGTATATGTCTGAGGGTAACATCTCACTACTTTGAGTGCAGTCATAGTTAAAGCCACTCGAGGAGACTAATGATTAATGAATGATTAATTGTACAATGAATAATTAATAATTAGATTGTGAGAGAAATGGTGGGAATGTAGAAGTTAGGGGGCAAGTCAGAATATCATTTAAAATTGCTAGCTTGAAAGCTTTTACTATATTTATATCTACTCTTTTTGCCTTAACTTACTGTCACGTAACACCTTTCTGTTTAATAAAAGCCCTGAGTTTGAATTTAGTAGTTGCAATACATAATGATTGCATATAAATATCTTTAAAATGTAATAGTTTTTTGGGAATAGTGTTTTCTGGAGTACTACATATTAGAAACATCCATCCATTTTCTGAAGCTGTTTGTCCTGTTCAGGGTTGCTGGGGGTCCAGGGCCTGTCCTGGAAGCTATGGGCTCAAGCCATGGAACAACCCATTGAAGGGCACAGTATTACAAACATCATCATTAACCTACCATAAACATTCATGTATTTCATTCAGTTAATGTATTTGTTCATGATTTGTATTTCAGTCGTGCTACTCAGTCTCTGAGTTACTTTTGCCCCCTTAAGTAAAGAGCTACCCAAAAATCTGTAATCTACCTGATGTTAGTTCACCTTGAAGATAATAAGTGAAACATTACCAGATTTATCAGGTATCGCGGCTACTCAAAACGTAAATTATGGGGGGATGGGGGGGTTGTAGCCCCCCAATAAATTAAAACCAGCTTATACAACCCCCCCAATAACCATGTTTCTCCTGTAATGGGTGGAGACCTCAACCCCCGCAGTGTTCCAGCCAAAGTTACTTCCTTGCTCAAAAAGTAAATATATGTTACTGCATTTGGTATCTTACGATCATACGGAGGCAGACACTTTGCATTTGAATTAACAGAACTTTTATTGATTAGACTTTTCGAAACTTCTAGGTGTGTATGTATTTCACCATATATTTTTCCCTTTTGCGGTCAAATTTTTTGATCTTCTGACACAGAAGAAGCTGCATCTCACAAGAGTCTTGTTTCCTCATCCAGTTGTAGTTTCCTTTTTGTGTATGTTTATCACAGTAATATGTATATGATACTGTGCTCTAAAATCCTACTCATGTGAATAGAAAAAAAAATAGTAACTATTACCTTTAACGTCATATCTGTTTACAATAATTAGTTGTGCGTCTGGTTCAAGAACATTTCAAACCGTCGAAAACCAGTACAACAGCTTAGAACCACTGAAAAGGAAAGATACAAACATGACAAGTAGAGCGGAGAATAATTGTCACGGTTGGAGGCGCGGTCCTTTCCTCTGCTAATCTTGGTCACAGTTGGCCTGGGCAAGCGGCGGATGGAAGCGTTGAGTCCCGCAGCCGCTTCGCTAGGCATAGCACAGCGCGACATCGGCGGACACGCGTCAGTTTCGGCTTGACTCACGGACAGTGAGTACAGTAACACAAACCGCCCTTCCAGCATACCCCACCTGGTGTCACTCAGCGTGCTGTTTGCCACTTACAACCCACCTCGCTTCTCAGGGGTCTGCTGAATCACAATTAGCAATTACATGTCATATTGATCACAATTTTACGGTAGGTACGCAAAAATATGAGACTTTTTGGTAAAACGTTTAAAATGTAGGCTACCTAAAACATATATCCACTTACTGTAATGCTGTGTAATAAAATAGTAAAAGTTTCTTTCTTCTCCTTAACCTATGTTTTCGGAGAGAATATAGGTGTTAATAATAATAATAATAAAATAATAATAATATTAATAATAATAATAATAATAATAATAACGGGTTCAAACAAGATGAGTAGTTTTTTTCTCCAGAGGCTGTTACAGCCACATTCGGACAGCATGGTTGGTAAGGTGAGACATGCCATTTTAATGATGTGGCCCGATTTATAGTCAATAAATATGTTTATTGTGAATAAGTATGTTTGTTTCTTAGTGTTTATTATTATGTCATCAAAACGTTAACCACAAATCCTAACAAATTGTTAATCTAAAAACGGAAGCAGCCTAAGTATTTAAGAATCTAGGAATTTAACAGTGTGTGTGTGTTCATGGGTGCACATGTAGGCTTTGCACCTTAACAACATTTCAATATTTTATTACAAGTCTTAAATAAAGGGCAGGTAAGTACAAATTAAACTTACATGCATGTCTTCATCTCTTTCTGCTTGTGTGTGGACTGCACATGCCTTCCAACACTTGATTCATTCTGTACTTAAACTAAAACACTGAAATTATACAACGGCTTGTAAGCAGTTATGAACTTAACTGTGTGTGTTGTTGACTTGCTCGTTCGGGGGGGAAACCTCTCTGTGATAGAAGCTCCAGCATCTCAGTTAATTCTCTTTTAGATGATTAGAATAAAAATGGCTTCCGATTAAAGGCATGACGAAAGCCACTTCCAGCGTCATTGGAACAGACCGTGCCCTAGCTAAAAAAACAAAAAGCCGTAGAGGGAACATACCTGGCCCTCCTCCACTCTATTCCCTATATTCATTTATTGTACCTGTCATTATTATATCACTCCATTAGTTGTACCTCTGTCTTCCACCCTTCATAGGCCTATATGTGCCCTCTTTCAGGACAAAGGACGTAGGAGCAGGAGTCAGGGCAAACAAACAGGGATTTATTCAACTCAAAACTAAGAATTTCATTATTTAAAAAGCAACACACGCAAAACCTTACTTGTCCCATTTTAGCTGCTGTCCTGCTTTTGCGGGCTTCACCCTATTTCTTAGTTGTCATACAGTAACAAAGTATAAACAATACTGACACATACACACTGAACCAATGCAACAACACAGCAATTATTAATATTAATGTTTCTGTTACAAACTTTAATTGCATCTTTTGTCCATATCCCATTTTTATATTTAAAGAAAAATAATCCATTGTTCAATGTTGTATTGTTTAAATAAATAAAAGCGAAAGTATTTAGGCTTGGTGCATGCTCGTTTGATTGGAGAAGACTGCCCTTGCTTAATGATTCCGGCAGTATTACAGTATTAGCCACTCCAGTGAAGTAGCAAAGGTACATGCTGGTTTTTTTTTGGGGGGGGGGGGGCATAGATCTCTGTGGTTTATCAACTGAAGACCGGGCAGTAATCTCTAAAGTCACCCTAACCAACTCTTTTTTATTATCAGTTAGAAATTTACATTAATGCTTCTTCCCATTTAGGTAATCATCAATTGCCTGAGCTCCTGCTGCTGGTACATTGTGATATCTGGCATTTGTATGATTATTCGTGTGATATAAAAAAAAAAAAACAGACATTGTAAGTCTCGATTGGTCTTCTCAGCATTGTTTAATTAGCAATATCAAACACTGTTTGATGTTTCTTATGAATGACACAATGAAACAACAAAGAGGGTGAAAATGGGGCAGGCAGAAGACTTATGGAAGGACTAGAACTACGTGTTATGATGGTAATAGTGTTTGCCACAGTTCAGAGGAACAGTATAGCAATGACTGTGAGTGACACAAAATGAATGAATGAAAAACCGTCATGGGCTGCTGCAGGGACGCTGTACAGTAATTTCTAAACCATGCCCAGCCATTCAAAAAGTATCTCTGAGGCTGCGGTTGGAAGAAATGCAAAAAAAAATAAAAAAATCGAAAAGCTATTATGCAGCTGTATGAAAAATTCTCTGTAATTGCAGCCTGGCCCCCTGGAGCTTGTTATTTGAGAAAGAAGGTGTTTATTCATTGATGACTTATTTATTCAAATGACTTATTTATTAAATTGGAAATGGTTTAAAGGTGTGCATGTAACCGTTTTGTATTTCCCTGACCTTTACCATGTGAACATTAAACGAATTCTGTCAAAGAAGGTGATGACAAGTATGTCCTTAACTCTCATAATATATTAATTGTCTCTATCCCCTGCATAGGTCAATACTCCAAATGATTGTGTACTGTTACATATCACTGATTCTTCCAGAGACTTAGTTCATGCTGATTAAAGCATTCTGTATTGCTATATTGTTTTCTAGCTTTAGGATATATACTTTTATCTTGAACTAACTTTATCTGTCACTGAATGAAAATACACTTGTTATTTTTTAAATATCCACAACATTGGCTTAATAAGGTATGTTGGGAAAATTGCGATGGAAGCTGAATGGGTGTATTTTTACATAACAGATTTTTTCAAATGGAGGGGTGGCTGGGGTTTTGAGGGTTTTCCTTGTCCCGTTATCTCTGATTTGTATTATTTAGTGAGCTGTGCATTGAATGCTTTTTCCAAGGCTCATACAGAAACCCCGGTACAAATTTTCCTGCCAAGTCAAAAGGTTCGTTCATTGACGTAGTTGCATCACCAGTATATTTTAGCATTTCCAGTATATTTTAGGTTTTTTGAAAATCTGAAATAATGAGATAGAGGAGCTTTATAAATTCAGCACTTTATCCCTTCGAAGATAATAGATGGACACAGACAGGTATGCAGGAGAGATTTTTGAAGTGGAGGGAACAAACAATGGGCACAAGGTCTCAACTTCTAAGCTTTTCCAGCCATGCTTGATGATGCATTTGGCCTGATTTAGGCTAATGGTTAATACATTGCCCAACATACATATACAGTAATGTTACTTTGTTATCTGGTCTTCTTGTCTATTGGAGAACAGCCTAAACAACAGATAGAGTTCTACAAAATTTACTGAGCCCCAGTATACTGTAATGTTACACATTATGTGAGGACACATTCATAGATTTATTGCTTTATTCTAACAGACAAAATTTCACCTTAAGTCAGACTTAGATTAAATCATTAGCATTGTTGCAGTAACATAAATTGGTCTCCCTAAAATATGGGAAAATTATGTTGACAGTTACATTCAACATAGGCTTGCATAGGTTATACATAATTATAGAAATGTACTTGCATTGTATTCTGTTTGGAAGAATGCTGTGATAGTTTTGTGTTTTTTTCTCAATTGCATTTTTAATGTATGTGTATTTGGTCCATGTGACCAAAACTGCATCTGACACAAATCACGTAAGTCAGTTCTCAACGTGTACAGGACCTAAATTCCAGAACACAGCGGAACACAAACAAAATGCACAAAGTCAACAAAATCTGGTAAATATATATGTTCATGAAAAAATGTTTAAGAAAGTGACATTAGTATTTGACATATTCATGCTTCGTTAAGTTGGTAAAACACTATATTTAACCGATGTGTAGGCTTATGGAACTATGTGCGTTTTACAAACGTAGAGGAAATCAGTGAGAGGGTGGGAATGCGTGTGGGTAGCACAGGGATGAACGTGGCTGTGTGGCTACCTACAGATACACCATGCTGTGAGCAGTTTGTGATGGTTGACAGATCAGGGTCCCAATATAACTGTGCCCCCGGTCCCCCCCAGTCCCCTCTGTCATTTGTCCCCCTAGACTCAGAGCTTGTTCAGATCTGTACTTCCCTGCATGTCTTTTTACTTGTTGTGTCGGTGCTAAACAAGGTACATTGTAGTTTTGGGGAGCAGTTAACTTAATACTTTGTAATCATGTAACCAGAGGACTTGATTTCTTTGTAATCATGTATAGAGGACTTGATTTCTTAAATTAGTGAGGTACTGTTCAGTATGATTTAGTGAGTGTGTGATGCTGAAAAACAAAATATACCGTTAATTTCCAGGCTTCAACATGTTGGTGTGCAGTGGCCTAAGGAGTTACTCTGAAGGGATGTCATAAGTTGTGCAGGACATTCTCAGAGCAGAATAGTTGTCTTAACTGATGCATTGTGTGTGTGAACCTCACAAGCAGCCTGAAGGACATTGTCCTAATCAAGGCTGAAAATTCAGCTTGTCCACTTGCCACCATTAGATGGTGGATGAGTACAAAACACCAAACATTAGTCTGCTGGCTAGTAAAACAAACTGCATCTTGGACTACACTTTTTTTATTGAAGTAGCCCATTTGGCTAGTACCAAAAATTCTTAAGTTTCAACCCTGGCCCTAATTCTGCAGATCTTTCACCTGAGGGTGAATTTGAGATAAAATACCAAAATCTGAATAAAATTAAGTTAAATGGCCAACAAAACAGGACACTAAAAATAATCTGCAGGAAAGCATTCATCAATTTACTGTATCCACTTACCCTATATAGGATCACAGGGGTCCAGATCCCATCCCAAAGGCCACACACAAAACAGGGAACAGTCCAGGATAGGGTTCCAACCCTTTTCAGGTCACTCACACACCATTCAGTACCTCAAACCTCACTTTATTAGCATTTTGGGACTGTGGAGTACCCAGAGAAAACCCCACAATGATAGAGGGGGAATATGCTAACTCTACACACATGGAGTCATGGCAGAGACCCAAACCCATATCCCCAAAGTGTGAAGCAGCAGTGCTGACCATTGTGCCACCACGCCATCATCTGGTGGAAAGTAGTTAAATAAAAAGATCTCAATAAATTGCATTGGATTTTTAATTAATGTAACTGCAAACAATATAGAATATTGTTATCGATGGTGGGGAGTAAGGTGTAGCGTGTAGCGTCACAACTCAAAACCTGGGTATTTAGGTTCCCCCACACTCTTTGGGTGAGGAGTTTGCATGTTTTTGAAGTTCCAAAACAGATAGATAAACCAACACCTCTAAATTGAAATCACCAGGAATCATTCTCACAGCCCTCCGTTGCACCTTTTCTAAAGCAGCAAAGTCCTTCTTAAGGTATGGTGACCAAACCTGCACACAATATTCTAGGTGGAGAATTATATATTATTATATATTATGTATATTAGGGGGTGGCATGGTGGTGTAGTGGTTAGCACTGTTGCCTCACACCTCTGGGACCTGGGTTCGAGTCTCTGCTTGGGTTCCATGTGTGTGGAATTTGCATGTTCTCTCTGTGCTGTTATGGGGTTTCCTCCAGGTGCTCTGGTTTCCCCCCACAGTCCAAAGACATACTGAGGCTAATTGGAGTTGCTACATTGCCTTTAGGTGTGAATGGTGTGTGAGTGTGCCCTGCAATGGGCTGGCCCCCTGTTCAGGGTTGTTCCCTGCCTCGTGCCCATTGCTTCCAGGTAGGCTCCAGAGCCCCCACAACCCATTAGGATAAGCAGGTATAGAAAATGGATGGATATATATTATAAGGAATTAATATAAATGTAATGTCACCTCCCTTGACTTAAACTCCACACACCTAGAGATATAACCCAACATTCTATTGCCCTTTTTTATTGCTTCCCCCCACTGGCGAGAGTGGGACATGGAAGCATTAACATACACACCGAGATCTTTTTCGTAATCAGCTACCTTTATTTCAGTGGAACCCATAAAATATCTGTACTTTATATTTCTGCTCCCTGCATAGATTACCTTACATTTATCTGTGTTAAATTTCATCTGCTAAGTATCAGCCCAGTCGCTAATAAAATCCAGATCCCGTTGTAGCCTCTCTGCTGCTAGATCAGTATCTGCTACACCACCCACCTTGGTGTCGTCTGCAAATATAACCAGTTTACTGTATGTATTGGTGTCAATATCATTAATGTTAATTAGGAACAATAGTGGTCCTAAAATTGAACCCTGCAGTACCCCACTATGAATGCAGGCCCACTGTGACAGTGTGCCTCTAATAACTACTCGCTGCTTCCTGTCAGTTAACCAGTTTTCGATCCAATCTGCCACAGTTCCAAAAATCCTTGCAGCTTTGAGCTTTAGCAAGAGCCATTTGCGAGGGGCAATTTCAAAGGCCTTCTGGAAATCTAAGTAGATCACATTGTTGGCCTTTTTGTGATCAATTTCTCTTGTAGCTTCCTCAAGGAACTCAAGCAGATTCATTAAACAGGATATACCTATCCTAAATCCATGTTGGCTATCCCTCAGAATATTATATGCATCCAGGTAATCTCCCATTTTCACTTGGATTATAGCTTCCATTATTTTTCCAGTAATGCTAATCATCATATAGCATTCTGTTTTCCTCTGCAGCTACATTAGGTGCTCTATAACAAACACTGACAATTAGGCCATTTGAGTTTTTAGCATCTAGTTTTATCCATACAGCTTCTGTACATTTATTTTTATCAGTGAGCTCCCTGGCCTGAAGTTTTCCTTTATGTATATTGCAACACCACCTCCCTTCTAACCTATCCAGTCTCTACGGAACAACGTGTAACCATCCATATTATATTCTTCTCCATCACTGTCACTCATCCATGTTTCTGTTATTCCTATAATGTTATGTGTCTGATGAAATTAAAGTCTCTAAATTGTGAATTTTGTTCCTAATACTCCCAGCATTTAAATACAGACCACAAATGGTAGGCCTTTTACAGTACACACTCTTAATATTAATTGGGGCTTTCCATCTCTCCCCATCTCTATTCTTAACTAACCTCCCTGTCCCCCCAGTCCCTAGTTTAAACACTCCTCATCTACTCTACACATACGCCGCCCCAATACACTGGTTACCCTCTGCTTCAGATGCAACCAGTCTGGCTTGAACAGGTCCCACCTGATCCAGAAGGTCTTCCAGTGCCCCATAAACCTAAACCCCTCTTTCTTACACCAGTGGGCCTTATGAGTCTCACGAGAATTGCTTATTAACCGCTTCAACCAAATGTGCCGAATTCACTAACTTGTCGATTGCCGAGAGTCAGAAGTAATGATGATTCATAAAACCCTACTGGATCAGAGGTCGCTAACACGTGGACTACGTTCCGGGTCCGGACGCAGAAGCTGTCCTATATGGACCCGGACTGATAGCCAAAACAGAAAGTTATGATTTAAAACCTGGCAGGGCGCTTCTATTTTACCCGGCACAGGTTTTGTAGTCATTTTTGTAGTCTTTTTTTAGTGGTTTAGCACTGGAACCGCTGTTTCCCACACCAATGAACATCAAATGCCTTTGACTGCTAAGCAAGATGTAGTTTGGCGTATAAAGCCATTTATTTGCACTAATGTGCCATTAGTGTTAATAGCAGCAGCAAAGCTAACACCCGCAACCAAAAACCCATAATGAGTGGCTGATCTGTCCTGAAATTATGGGCAGATTATGGGCAAATTATGGGCAGAAATGGGGGCAGCATGTGGCTCAGTGGGCTAAGCCTGTGTGCTTGTAATCACAAGGTCGCCGGTTCAAACCCAACCTCAGCCTGTCTGTGGGTCCTTGAGCAAGAGTCTATCCTGGAGGCTATGGGTATAAGGCAGGGAACAAAGGCAGGCTACGGGTGGCTGTCCCTTGCGGACAGCTTGCTCTACAAAAAAAAAAAAGCAAGTTGAGGGAGGCATAAATAGGAATTTCCCAATGGGAATAAATAAAGGATTGATAATCGTAAAGCTGAAAAGTTTTCAAACACAGTATGTATTTATATTTTGGATAAGTAGACATAGTATATTGGTGAGTTCATGTTCGTTGAAATTTCTGCTAACAACTGTATAAAGTAATGTTATTTGTTATATAAATCAACTGAGGTGAAACAAAAATCAGGAAAATCTCAAGCACCTGGCATTACACTCACAATTTCAGACTCACACGGGAAATCTTACTGCAATTCTATATTTTTACATTATAAACCTAAAATTAGCTATGCCAAAAGTGTATTTACATGGTTAAATACAAAAACAGACTATTTACAAGGTAAAAGCTATTACATATGTGTGCAGACTCCTCAAATTGAAGATCTCACTCCAGCCAGCTGATCGAAGTTCTCTGTCACGTGAAAAATTTTTGTCAAAAGTTTTTAATCGTACTGAATTAATTGACAGTCAGGTATTGATTACACGCAAAGTTGATACAACTAATAGGCTACTTAAATATACATCACACTAAATAGTTAGACATTATGATCTTCCAGACCTTTGCTTCAAGAAATTTTCTCTAATTCGATCTCTTTAAATTGTAGTTGAATTCCCTTGTACTAGATGGTGGTCTTGCTTTACTTTGGGGCATGTTTTGAGCAGTGTTTTGAACAGAGAACACCATCTAGTTAGGTCAGAAAATACAGCAAATGATTCAATGAAGCATCATTTTGGCTGTCATTCGCCGGGAGTGCCCTGCAATAGGTTGGTGCCCCATCCCGGGTTGTTCCCTGCCTTATACCCATAGCCTCCAGGATAGACTCCAGAACCCCTGCAACCATGAATAGGAGAAGCGGTTTCAGAAAATGGATGGATGGCTGGATAGTTGTGAGTAGTGAGCTACAGCCGCAATACGGCTGAGCATGCACGCAGCACAAATACAAAGGATAATGGTATGTGGAAGGGCAGTAACGGCAGCATGGCTACAGACCCTGAATGTACAAAGTTACTGCAGTACACATTGGGAGCATTACATTTTGCACCAAAGTTTAAAAGTTACTGCAAGAAATTTGAGATTCCATGGTCACAAAGTGCACTTAAGTGCAGCTACCAAAAGAACCAAGCCATACCTGAACCATACCACTGGTGGTTTTCCATGGTAAAGTGTGAGAACTGAACCATAACTGCGCTGTCATGGCCTGACTTATAAGCAGGGTCGATCATGTGACCGAAACAAGCTGGCTGCGTCATGACCATCTAATTGGTCCTAATCCATGAAGTTCTGCACATGAATTATTTAAAGGAAAAATGGGTGTATATTATATATTATTCATCATTAGTAGTATCATACATGGTGATGTACAAATTCATTCGCAATAACTTGGAAACTGAAAATTTGCAACCTTCTATTTGAAAAGTACTATGGAACAGCTCAACGAAATGGATTTGTGATGCAAATTTCCGCAAAGAAATGATAATGCTAGTGTTTGATATTAACATAATATGGCAATTGTCACTGGCTTGCTAGCAGAAATTACCACATACGGTATATATCTATATATTTTATAATTTTGCGTGATACGAAACATTTTCAGTATTGTTTTTCGGCTTACGCATATTTAAGATTTTCCAAAAATTTTGCTAAAAATATTCCTGTTTAATTGTTCACGACCAACCTGTGAATAACCAAAACCGAGAATGTTAAATGCATGAATGTGAAGGGGTGTGTATATACAGTATATAGTTCAAATACATGGCAGGTTAAATCTGATATTTTGCACAAATTTCAGATATTGAATATAACAAAATATGGCAAATAACATTAAATAGATTTAAAAAGCAGAAATGATGTATATATGAGTAACCAAGATCTGTAGCAACAGTACTGCATGTTCTTTTGCTTGGTAAATTCGTTTTTCAGTTTCCTACTGTAAGAAAATAACTAAAATAGGTATCTGACCAACGTTCTCATAATTGTAACCACACGTTATCAAATAACAGAGAACTCACTGTTGCTAACCATCTTACTTTCTATTTCCCATGAGTGCTACTTGTATATAAGCCAAGGATGCTCTTCTGTGAATTTGACCATGTTAGAGAACCAAAAGATATCTTGCTATTTACGTTCGAACTCCGTGTGTTTTGCAATCGGCAATGTATGTTTGTGAAGAATGGGGACAGTCCCTGAGTCTGTGGTTAGAGTTCTTGTGTGAGTAAACGACTTAGGAGTCCTCTCGTCAGCAAGGTTTTGAGGTACTGAGAAAAGCCCGACTCGGCAAGTCACGCGGATTGCAAGTCGGCAACCAAGCTCGGGCAGGAATGTGTCACCCATTCTGTCTCTCCACCGTGGGAAGGCCACCCAGATTTTTAATTCTGCTCTACCACAACTACACTAAAATTCCACTGAGACCTGTTGTACTCTGCTCCACAGCATCACTCCCAATCTGCACCACCTTAGACTAAACTAATAATATGCGTGTGAAAAATTTCAAAAGTTTCAAAATCGAATTTCAAAAGCAATAGTATAAATAATAGTAGCGGTGAATATCTGCCTCATTCTCTCTCTCTCTCTCTTTCTGTGTCTGTGGGTTTCTGTGCATGTGTGTGAGTGCAGCATGAAGTTTCTAATTCCTCAGAAGTTCAATCTTACCAAGGAAATGCAAGAGTTTACAGAGAAATGAGCGCCCCATGCAAATGAGCACAATGTGGTGAGAGTGAGTCAGAGTACAGGGAGGTGACCCAGTCCCCGCACCCAAAATGGCCTGTACAGCACAGTATGAACTCTGTACAGTGTACCTTCGATCTTACTGCCTCATTCCCACTCAGCCTGTAATGCTGTTTTAGGAGGAAAACAACCAAAAAGCAAAAATGCTGCATAAGATTCTTTAAAGTCATCCTTTTATTCATATTACCAATTTCACATATACGTGAACAGCAAAATATTCAAATGATCAAATGAGACAATAATAGGTGGTCAGTGACTCAAATTACTTTGGCACCTGGGGACTTTTATGTCTGCTGGTTTGTCAGTTTGGTGGGTGATGATTGGCCTACTGTATGTGCCCCCAAATCATTCTCTGAGTTGGAGTATGAAAGAGGGTGTTTCCAAAAATGAAATGGGGGAATCACACATGATGAGCAAAGCGGTGACCAGCTTCAGGTGCTGGGTAGTGCATGTACCCTATCTAATGATTACAGTTTTCATTTTTGTCAACTGGCAGTGTCAGAACTTCCCTTAATTGCTGGCTTTTCTGTCCTGTAAATGTGAAGGGTCTGAGGGCTTAAACTATACTGATCTGCTGACCCTGTACAACCCCCCGCGCCTGCTTCGTTCTCAAAGTGCAGGATATCTGTTAGTACCTAGGGTAG
>JABFEB020000132.1:21130651-21151427 GCA_019775895.2 Stomatorhinus ivindoensis
GTCCCTACTTCGCGGAAATTCAGTTATCGCGGTCGGCCTTGGAACCTATCTCCCACGATAAGTGAGGGATTACTGTACTTCACAATTACATAGTAGCATAGATTCGATATATTTCAGCGTAGATTAACCTCTGCTAGAGATAAACTCGCAGACTAATGGATCTGATCTCATTTTCTTTTTCCCACTTGGAAATTTTGTTGTAATTACTCCTTTCGAACAATAAGGCAGAACAACTGTGAAGAACCCTACATATAACAAGCTTCAAGCCGAAAGCCCTAATCCTGCGCTTTAGCAAATACCCAATTGCCTGAAACTAATAGTTGAACGTAAATAGTTTCTGGTTAGTAAATAAGTTGATTAAACTACTTCCAGGTATTCTGAAGAAAACACAACTCTATGAGTTTGTTTTGGGCTAAATGTGAATCACTGTGTACTGCGTTGCTTTGAAAGGTTATGGCTTTTTGCACACATCTCTATCTGCCTGTGATGCATCCTTGTAATGGCCTCTGTCTCACTTTATGACATTTGTCACATCCGGGTGTTTAATAACCCCCCACAGTTTGTATTACAGTTACAAGGAATGTAGCCACATGGAATGTAGCAGATGTCCCATCTCTAATGAGTTCTTTGTGAATCTTCTGTTGAAGAAACCATCAGGATATATTTAAATTTTGGTAAAAATCAGTGCCATGAGGCACATTTTGGGATAAAATTTGGGTGGGATTTTGATAATCTCATTGAAGATTAATGAAAGGCTTAGGTGACAAAATCGTGATGTGAATCACTTGGCATTACAAGAAGCCCACCACAAACGGTTGCTTTGTTAAACCGCCACAGCGAAGGTCAGTGTTTCAGACTGATGAACCGAGAGAATGACACAGTAATGGATCTCCTCCGCCTCATAGATGAATTATTTTACAATATCCATTACAATCAGCACAATCTGAAATTAAATATATGCCATATATGCAGAAGAAGTCAAGTAACTTTTATTAAATTATCACACATAGCAATGAAACAAAATATTACTGAGTTTTTGTCAGTTCAGATCATCCAGCAAAAGAGAACTGTAATTTCTGAAAAGCCTGAAAATTCGGCTAGTTCAGAAATTGTAAATGAAAACCTCCTGAAGTACAAAGAACAGGTTCCTATCTTCTTACCTAAGCTGGACGAATAGCAATCAATAAATAGTAATAATAAATGACAATTAATTCCACACAAGAGTACAATTGCAGTGGCTTGTTTTGCTTAAGGTTCTCTGTAAAACCTTAGTTTCATAGCAGGCACTGCATATGCCTTGGAATGCTGCTTTACTATCATTCAGGAGGAAGAGAACAGAACTGTTACGGTATGTCAGGAGACTGAAGACACAGCTAATTTTAAAACAGATTTTTCACTGAGTGAGATCTGCACCCAGATATTTCCATCCCAGCAGGTAAGAAGTATTCTGTATTACATGTGCCATTCAGAGGGATGCAAAGTTGTCTTGAAAGAGTGAAATACATAAACTAACAAATATGCAACATATAAAACATAAAATATGCCTTTATTAAATTGATAATATGGAGTAACAGTAATCCATCCATCCATTAATCTCAATCTGGGTATATAAGGTTCATCATATAAGAGACCACAGCAAATTTTGAGTATAATTCATGTAGTAAGACATTGACTGCATTAATGTTGATATCTGTAAAATTATCATCCTCCAATCCCCATATCCTATGGATCTGTTTGATTGCTTTTCCTAAGTGTTCTGTCCTTCCACCTGTTTCTTGAATTTATGACTCGGATTCCAGTTTTGGTATTGTTCTGTCGGTTGTGATTTTCTAACTAATTTCCCATTGATGAGCTTGAGTTTTGGAATTGGTGAAAAAACAACCACTAGAATGCTCTGCACAAAGATCATCGTCTGATTCGTTAAAGATAGAAATTGATCCTCTGACAATGTTAATGTGTGAGTGAAAATATATGAGTGATTGCAGGTATATAGGCACAATATTATTCAGAAAAGTACACAAGTCTGGTTGAGGATATGTTAAAATGAATCATGCATCAATAGCTGCTTGTCCAGAAATGGAATATGTCATGTCAACATTATAAAAAAGAAAAATATAACGTTTAATTGATAGTTTTCTAACAAAAGCTATTAAGGGCTTTTTATGTTTTCAATAGGGATAGACACAAAAAAACAACTGCCAGTCTTTTGTGGGTCATTTGTAATTTTATTACTATTTTGACTTGTTAAATCAGATGGCCTACAATACACGGTCATTTTCCAGAACAAAATATTCAAAATAATTCAGACTTCTCCAAGTCCAGTTTGGGATGGGACTGAAGATCAGCTTACTCCGTGGTACAATTTTCTTATTTACAATGCCAAATCCAGCAGCAGAAATGCAATATCTGATTTTGGAAGGTCTACTGTGAAGAAATGTATACAATAAGATAATTTTGGTGAAGGTCTATATTCCAGGACATGAGATATTTAATTATTTAGATAATGTCTTCTAATATAACTCACTGTGGTTTTGGATTAGATAACAAAAATCCATTAAGAGTGATATTAGTTTATTAATTTTTCAAGCGGTTGAAAACTCCAAAGAGCAAAAAGCATGACCCTCAATCCAAACAGTTGTGTATTATAAATTAAAAATAAAATGTGTAATATCTCATCATTCAAGAGTATGGAAAAATCAACACAATAAATGAAATGCAAATGTTTCACATTATTTTCATTTTCATTTGAGTGCAAAATTTAAATAAAATATAATTCTAAAATAATATCATTAAAAGCAGAATGCCATAAAATGCTGGTAGGAAACTGACTTAGACTCGAACCCCCACCTGTGGGCAAACCTCTCATCACGTCACTTTATATTTTAATTTTCTTAATAGTCATGAAGAATGAGCTGGGCCTGGTATCCATTAACAGTGTCTATTTCCTTCAATAACAAGGCTGTACAAATTTTAATGGTTTGCTTCTCTATATTTTCTTTCCATGTTTCATTCACCTGTGCCCAAGTTAGCACATTATTCAAAACAAATTATTTCACAATAAGGAAGATTCCAATGAATCCAGTGAATCTTACTCACACATGAATGTTAAACTTGCACATTTTTGCACATTACAGAATATGTATAGAATACGCTTATAGTGGCCACAAAACCTGGCTGTGGAAACTGAAAAAATAATGCAATTAAATGGTAGATTCAAAAGTCCGTAAATGCTTTTCTGGTCAGTAGAGACATAGTGACCCATTCCACTTAAGTTTAGCTATGTTCACAAAGGAGCTTAATCTGGAAGGAAGAAATGTCTAAAATCCTCTAAAAGGCCTTTCACCTAGACCACTCATTCTTATTTACAAAGACAGAATGTTCATTAGATTACAACAGACTCAAGTTTATCCTCATAATCACATGACCAATTCTTATAGTGGGATGTGTAAACCAAAAAAGGCAGTATCTATAGTAGACAAAAACATTCCACATTA
Organism: Stomatorhinus ivindoensis; assembly: GCA_019775895.2. Classification (NCBI taxonomy): domain Eukaryota; kingdom Metazoa; phylum Chordata; class Actinopteri; order Osteoglossiformes; family Mormyridae; genus Stomatorhinus; species Stomatorhinus ivindoensis. Next base: position 21,134,146 of record JABFEB020000132.1, read on the forward strand.
TCGCCTCTAAGATTTCAAGTGGATTATTGTGAACTACATAACATCACATGAAATGCATAAAGACATACTGAGCTTTAGCAGTGAGAGAATAGAGATGTTAACAGCAAACACCTAATAATACCACACACACACTGTTCCTCTGATGCCTGATTCACTGATGTGTCATTTAACACTACATACTTCTGTGGCCTCGGGCTTCGACTGGTGTTAGGATTCACTATATTAGAAATGCCACCTGTTATTGTAAATCGAACATTACTTTAAATTGTTTGTGTTCACTCCAGATTTGCACCACATTGTTATAAGCAAATTAAAATTACAATTCATTTATTTTTAGAAAGAAACAAACATCTTTAGAATAATCAAAAAAGCCTACAGTGTAATGAGCTCATTAATAAATTTCCCCTAAAAAGGGATCTGGTGGTGCACATTTGATGAACTTAAAGTCTACTTAAAATACATTCAGTCAGAAGTAACTACACTGTCATCTGTGCTGTGCTGGTTTTTACAACAGTCCGTTTTCAATCAGCCATGTTTTAAAAATTCTTTCCCACTCTGAAGCAGCACAAAGTGTATGTTTTCATATATGTGTATGTGTGTGTGTGTGTCTGTGTATGTATATAAAATGTGTGCGTATACATACACACATATGTATGTAAATACATATGTATGATATGTAATTTTTTGTTATTTTTAATCCTCACACATTGCACGGATGCAAATTAATAACGAAAGGTTACATTTTTCAGTTACCTCTGTATTTATATTTTTGATTACACTGCAACATTATTCTTATATAAAAACCAAAAACAGGAACAACACAAATACGGTAGCATTATACATTAAATTTTCATGCTTTTTGAACTAAGGACATTTGATTATAGTTTAAAGATTTTTTTAGGCAGCAGCAAACAAAAATAATGAACAGTTAATGTTTGGGTTAATTCAGTAATTTAATGTGAGCCACATTTGTAGCTGGCAGCTACAGCTTGAATTTAAATGTCTAAAAGAGAATGTACATTATTTTATTATTTTATGAGTTTCTCATAATAATGATGCAATTTTATCCAATTAAAAATTACTGAGCAAAAAAAATATCTCAAATCTTTTACTTTCCTCACACACATACATTTTGCTAAACTTTGTTTTCTTAGTTCTTCCTTTTTAGAAGAGGATTTCATAATGTACTACAGTGGCATTAGGGTCACAACAGCAATGTCTATTTACTGAAAGGCGAATGAGGGTCAGGGTTCATTATTAAGTGCACAATAAGTCAGCTTTTGTTGTGTTCCTGTTACAGTATTTCACTGAAAAAAACTTTCCAGCTATATTATAATCAAAATTATATTCACAAAATGTACTACTACTGTACAACATAAAATACTTTTTTTAACAATTGACTCTGATTCATACAAACAGGGAGATTTTAGAGACTTCTTCGCAGAATCTTTATCTCCATGATAAACCCCTGTTCTCACAAGTGTAATTTGACACACTAGATAATATGTTTAAATTACAAATGAAAAACATGCCACACCATAGACTCAATCAGCGGCTTTTTAACAACAACAACAAAAACAAAAATGGTGCTTTTTTTATAATGTTTACTGTCAAAAATGTATGAAGGGTTTGGGAGGTTAGGGAATTTACTTGCTTGTATGTTTGTTGTTGTTGTTATTGATCTTAAAGCAACGTATTGGTATATGAGAGGTGCTTTTGATGCCCCTCGGTGGGAGAAGAGAGAGCAAGAGAGAGAGAAACAGAGAGAGAGAAGGGAGAGAGAGAGAGAGAGAGAGAGAGAGAGAGAGAGAATCCAGTGCTGCAGGAGTAACCGGGTGGCCCCATCTGTCCCTTTCAGTTCATTTGCTCGAAGAATTTGTAGGTGGGATTTTCATAGCCGTGGTTCTGCATCTTGCTGAGCTGCCTTTCTTCTGGGGACAGCATTGGGTCTACCTGCTGTAGAATACCAGCGAGGGACACACATCAGCCAGGAGAAGAGAGAGAGTGAGAGGGGAGAAATACGCAATCTCATTCATAACTTTAAAATGGAGAAAAGAAACACCTGGACATCATAACTGACATAACTGATTGGTGAAGAGGACAGAAGGAGTTCATATTTTGCAAACTATAAAGGCATATGAGGTCAGGATGTGATTCCATATGGACTGAGTCTGGTCTCCATGGACCTCAGTTAATAAACCGCTATATCCATTTCTCTAAAATTTCAATGTTGCAATATTGATAGTAGTACTTCAGATACCAGAAATCAAATTCTTTGATTTTAAGCAGTTAATGTGGCAATAAAATTAAAATGGGATTTCTGAGTGAATAACAACAATAAATTAGTTCTTAGGTCATATATATAGTACAGCACATATCTATGAATAAGACAGGGCAGAAACTGGGGCTCAGCTCCCTACCTCGACTATACCATGGCTGATGGTACCATAGGGCTTCCTGCGCACCAGCAGAAGACTGATCACCATAACCATGGCGATCGCCACAGCAACCACAAGTAGCCCCACCATAGCACCACGGTTAAATGTCTCCAGGGCGTCTGGTTGCTAATTGGTGAACAGAAGAAATGATACATTAATGAAGTAAGAAAGGTAATTGATAGAACTGTGTATAGATAGCTTGAGGCAACAGTGAAAAGAAGTCCCGAAGTTGCTTTAATTGTGAAGGTTGGTCAGCCACAGAATCAATTTAACTTTCCACAAATTCCACAAAAGGATAACAAAAGAGATTTGCTAAGACCATTCTATCTGCATATTTACCAGCTCATCTCTCTGGATACCAGGTGACTTGTATACTACTTGCTTGAGTTCAACAGAAGAGTTTACCTAGCAAGATACCAAAACATAACATTTTAAAAATGTGCACTATGAATGAACCGACAGGGACAGGTCACTATGTTGTAAATATTGTATAAAGTTTTTTGCCATAAGCAAGAAAGGGGATTGATCTCCTCACCTTTTCTTCATACTCATAATTTGGGACTTTCTCAGCTGTGGTGTAGTCATACTCGTCCATTCCAGAGACTGTTTCAGAGCAAAAAACAAGTATTATCACAAGAGCAAGATGTGCAGGAAAAAAGGTTACGTTTCCAAAACAGTGAACCTCCTGCCATCTTCAGAAATCACATTTTGTTACTGGGTATCCAATACCTCCACTACTGACCTTTCTTATTGATGGGCTGGGAATCTTTGAGAAGACAGAAAGAGAGAATGGAACAAACAAAATACAAGGAGAATAAGAGCCAGTCAGTCACTTTGCTCATTGCTATTAAGTCATCATTGAATGATACGTATTAATAAATCTGATTAATAAGGCAAGCTCACACATTCTATTTGGTAGCATATATACAATGGTACCTCAGTTCTCGAACTCATTGTAACTCGAATTTCTTAAAACTGAACCAACCAGTTAGAAAAAAAATGCCTAGAACACGATCTGAATCTCATAAGTCAAACCGTGAATGCAGACCTAAGATAACTTGTACACACGGGGAAATAAGTTACGGGGCACGTCTCTCAGAGGAAACAAAGGGTAACGCTTTAGTTTCAGCCTTGCATTCGCTGTGATAGCATTGTGCATGTTTACACTAGCTGAATACATATATTTAGACAGTAAAAATACATTTAGACAATTATAGACAGTAACAGTAATTATTATATAATAAAATACATTTTAAAATAAAGACTTCTTATTCATTATTTTAATATTAATAATAAACCATTAATACATTTAATAATAATAATATTGTCATGCCCAGTGGGGATGGAACGGAATGGAGACAAAGACACAGATGTCACGGTATCGGGGAATATGGGGTTTAGTTACAGGTAAGGCAGGCAAAACGCAGGTGGACAATACAATGACTGGCCTGGGGAAACAAACTGAAACATGGAATGGATAACCGTGGAGTAATGACAACAAGCAGAAAGAGCTAATCACATGGGGATTTCACACAGGGTTAACGAGGGGGTGTGGCTCACAGAAGGAGCAGACGATCGGGGCAGGACATATTGCTTTGTTACATTTATTTTCTTACTTTAAAAATTACCGTTTTGATAAATGTGCTTAGATGTATTTAGTACAGTATATGCTCTTCTTGTTTTATCTGGTTAATTTTGTGTTTAAATGCTAAAAAAAACATATTTTGGTGTAATTTTTGTGGCCGGTTTTGTGGCCATTTAATTGGTTTTCCATTATTTCTTATGGGGAAAATTGGATCAGAACTCAAACTTTTTAGGATTTGATCCGGAGTTCTGAACGGATTAAGAATGGAGTTCTGAGGTACCACTGTATTTCTGAATACATCATTCTGTATCACATTTAGAAATCCTGTAGTATACTTGCCTTGTGACACATAAGTACATTTACTGATCAGTGTATGTGAAACCCATATTCAATAAACTGGTCAAAGTAATGACTAATCGATAAATCAACTGATATCATTTTAGACTCACCAATTCATTAGTCTTCAGTTTGCGCAGGGAGCAAACACTATAGCTAGCATGAGCATCTGAACAAACAAGAATGGAATACGTACCAATGTTGGGAGGATATGGCCGGTTCTGAAAGGCCTTCTCCTCTTCCTCCTCATCATCCTTCTCTTCCTCGCTCTCAGCTGGCAGCAGCTCCTCTGTGGTATGAGTCTCGGAGAAAGAGGTAGTCATCAGTTCACTAATGTCTCCCTTCTCTGATTTCACGAGCTCTTCTGTAAAAAGAGAGAAGGTGAATTGTACTTGGCAATTTTCTAGGGAACAGTTAAGAGAAGAAAGAAGATGGAATGCAGACAGAGACAGACTCACGGATCTCATCATGCAGCTCCTCTGCTAGCTTGGGGACCTTATAAAGCAAGGCCAGGCTCTGGTTCATCCGTTCCTCGATCACATGAAGGTGAGTATAGACCTGCACACAACCACGGAACCAAAGCTTCAAAAATTTGACAAAAAGACCTAGAGTACACAGCTGATTGATATCTGCTATAAATTATTATGGATCTATTTTTTGTATTTTTGTATAATCAGAGGTAAGTATCATCGGGTGTAACCCTATTTCTCACATACATATTCTTCATGTCTAGCAACAAAATCTAACCTAACCCCCTGTCAAAATATTACCTGGAACTTCATCTGCTCGGCTTTCTGGGGGTCCACTGCCTCAATGTGCCTGTAGTGTCTCAGGGTGTGTCTGCGATCCTTCTGTTCTGCAGCCATGTAGCGCTTTAGGGCCTGGAGCACACGGTCTCGCTGTTGGGTGGAAGGGGAAGAGGTTGGAGTAGAAACAAAATAGGTTCACAATGATTATATGGATGGAATTGCACATTTCAAAATAGCCATAATTGACCATTTGAACAACAGTTAGATCAACGATTCAGGCTCCAGTCAGTTATTTTAAGTCAGCAAACCGGTCCCAGCCTTTCGTCCCATCTGTCATCCTTCCTTTGGCTCACCTGGGGAGGGATGCTCTGCACGGCGGTCAGGTAACTCTCCAGGGCCAGCCGGCGGTTGTTGTTTAAAGTGGCCACCACCCTGGCCAGGTGTGTCTCCACCAACCTCTGTCTCTCTCCAGCCACCTGTTCCTCAAGGGTCTGAAGGACACTCTGGAAATGCTGGACAAAAACAAATGAGAGCATGTCACAAAGACTTTTAATAACAAAACTTTACATCTCTCTCATCCTTCCTTTATCGTTTTTCTACCTCATTGAGGGCCTGGCGGTCAGACTTAGGCAGGTTCCTGGACTGGTTGTCAGCCTCAGCCCACTCCTTCATGATCTAAAGGAACAAACACAATGAGTTACTGTCACACATGGCTCAGACAATGTCCCGCCTTCTCTCCATGCAATGTCAATGAACCTGTCTTCGTGACATGTCTGTCGAAAAGGCCAAAAGATGCGAAAGGGCTTGATCAGTCAATAAAAATGAAACAAAAAGGTCCAGTACCCATACAGAAATTGGCACTAGCTGGACATTGAAGCAATCATATAACAGAGCAACACCAGTGCAACCGCAACATGAAGGAAAGAAGGAAAGGAAGGAAACTGGAGAATGTGAAGGAAATCCAGAGGAACAGAGGGAGAGCATGCAAGCTCCACACACAAAATAGAAGCAGAATTCAAACCCCCAGCCTTAGGGACCAGAGGTTACTGTACTGCCCACTGAGCTGCTGTACCATATGCTTTAATTAATCTGGCATCATTAACAAACCCTTGTTCTATTCACTTCATTAACTTCCTAATTCTAATGCTCTTCTGCCCTTATGCTTCCTGTGAGTCTTATAGCTTCTCACCTCATTGATGCTTTTCATTCTCCTTTCTTCCAGATCGAGTTTGGCACGCACAAAGTTGGCATGCTCACTGTCATCACTTGGCATCTCGAAATACACATCTACCCCGTCGGTCGGCCGTGGTGTCGGAACTGAAAGAAGGTTTGAGGCATGAAAATGGTGAGTAGTGATGATCTTGGCAATATAAGCAACTTAACCTGAACAAGAATAAGTGACAAGAAGTTCCAGCCACTCAAGGGTCAGAAATTGCTTTTTCCTTTTTGGTCTTTTTTTGCAAACTACAGAGGCTAATGTAGGACTGGAGGTGAATCAATGGAAGAAGAAGAATGGAAACTCAGGGACAGGCAATTAGATTCAAGAAGATGGTTGGTGAAAGCGCTTGAAATTGGGATGAATGATGGAATGGAGAATGTGTGCTTTGTATTTGACTTCCTGTCCGCTTAACACTTGGACAAGAAAGCATCTTTTAAAAAAACAAATTTGGGGGTATGGCAAAGTTAATCTACAGCCTGTGAATGTGAATAGCACTCACAGCTGTCTCCTCTTGTTAGGGGGGCAGTTGTGGCAGAGCCTCGACTGGCCTGGCCACTCTTTTCGTAGTAGAAGGAGTCCATGTAGTCTGAGGCCTGGTAGGTACCAGCGTCAATGGAGTACTCATATTCCTCTCCATCTTTCACTCCTTCTTCCTCTTCCTCCTGATCCTCCACCCGCCCATCCTCTTCCTTCATGTCCTCATCGTACACTTCAGCCTCAGTGGAAGGGCTAGGGGTGGGAGGACTCAGTTTGGCCCTAGAATTGTGAAGATATAACGTTACTGATATCAACCTCATCATTCTAATTAATCGGCCATTTTAACCAAAGTCATACTAGTCATTGTACAGGTGGCATATCCTAACTTGCTCTCCCATGTGAGACACACACACACACACACACACACACATACATACACACACACACACGCACACACACACAGGTAAAAGCCAAGTTAATGTAAAATAACAGTTAAGGGTCCTTCTCAGGGGTCCAATGCCAAAAATTATTGTACTGGCCATGGGATTCTAGACACAGACACAAATTCATAACCCACATCCATCCAGCAAAAAGAGGCCGCAGAAACGCACCTGATGCTGATCCAGTTGGTAGCTAACGGTGCCTGAGTTTGGTAGCCAAGCTGTAGGGTGTCCGCAGCGGCCTCGCCAATAGCGCTGGAGCTAGCCCTCCCTGGACAGCAGACATACTCCACCCCGCGGAAGTGGTCACCACAAGGCATGAGCATGCCATAGCTGTGCAGCTCCAGCCTGTCTGCTGTGCATGCCTGCACAGAAACAGCAGTTAGCATGGAACATATCCATCCATCCATCCATCCACCCACATTGTATCACTGTTTATCGATTACACTGTTGCAAATAGCCAGGAAGGACAGAGCATGAAGTTATTTTAGAAAGAGTACATCCTTTCTTAACTAAGCAGGGAGACAGAGGAATAAAGGTGTGACACTGAGATGAAGGGAGACCAAGGCGGACTGTGTATTTAATAGGCCTATGCTGCCATGCTGAGTGTCTGGGCTGCGCCCAGCTGTACTGTGGGCCGTCTGGCAGGCTGGGCTCACCTCCTTGGCGATGTTGTGCCAGTACACAGAGCTTTCGCAGGTCTCCATCTGTTCCTGGCGTAGGAATCGACAGCGGTCGGAAACCAGCAGAGCCTCACTCACAAACTCTCTCACTAGAAGGGGGAAGGAAGACAGAGCGGGGGAAGGAAGACAGACCGGGGGAAGGAAGATAGACCGGGGGAAGGAAGACAGAGCGGGGGAAGGAAGACAGACCGGGGGAAGGAAGACAGAGCGGGGGAAGGAAGACAGACCGGGGGAAGGAAGACAGAGCGGGGGAAGGAAGAAAATTCCAATGGAGTCACTAAGATCCTAAGCCAATTTTCTGAAATTTACACCAATGTTGCTATTAAAAAGTCAAAGATTTACACAGATTTTAGGCTATGATGTAATTAATCTATCCCTTCAATTTAAAATGAAAAATAATATAAATCAATTTCTTTCAGAGAGTTAATTAACACAATAATATTTGTGTGGTAAAGAGTAATATTTCGAGTAGCTGAAAAGCTTCAAGTTTGAACCGGAATCAATGGAAACACCTGATCACTACAACAGCTTTGATGCTCCAATCTTAGCCTATTTCAGCCTACTGTAAACATGTGCAGTTTGTTGGTTTTATTTATTCACAGAGCTTGTATTCGGTGTTGATATTTCAAAGCCAGTGGAACAGCAGGGCACAGTGTATTGCAGTGAAATGTCAGCTGCACCAGCCTGCTGCAGCACTGAATTTAACCTCCATTTTTCCGGCAGTAACTTTGGCTGCACCAGGAACATCAGAAGCATTTTGACAGTGGGGGTGGGGGACACACTAATATTTTATGTTAAATGTGGTGGTCCAAACGAATAATCATGAAATTTGAAGGGGACACAGCCCATGCACTGCACTCTTCATTTATTACTGAGGAAAATAGGTATGTGTGTATTTTAATGAAGTATTTAAATCTAAACACATACAGTCAGTCCTGCTACAACGTGTGATATTACACTGCAAATCTGTTCTAACTCGATTGATATACAGTGGTGCCTGGGAACACAATCTGTTCCAGGAAAATGGTCATGAAGCAATTTGAACGCGAACCAAGGCAATATTTCCCATAAGAAAGCATTGAAATTCGATTACTTCATTCACAAGCCTACCAAATAATATTTTGTTAATTGATTATCTGGGTGTTATAGTAAAAACTTTAAAGAAAAACACAATATACTGTGGCGACGGGCAGACCGACGCATCCCTCGAGCAGAGAGAGAGACGGAGACTTGCTTGCCGGGGAAATGACGCTCTTTATTGACAGTCCTTAACCCTTGTATTGTTGTTATTGTTAATGATGATGTTAATAGTTGCATTTGCCTATTGTCGCGCGTGTATTTGCCCGTGTCTTGTGTGTACCCGGTCCGATAATCGCCTGTATCTAGTGTGTGTAAATCTTCCACCGTGTGTATCTTGCAATTCAGCATCTGACAACCTTGTATTTCCCATCTGTATATTTGGGTTCGGTGCTCGTTGGTTGTCTGTTGTGGTCTTTCTATTCACAACTACACGCAGGGCATGCTGGGACGTGTCGGTGTCGGTGTTATACTAGTGTAAAAAAGGAACTTGGTCGAGATATCTGTTCGTCGACCAAATTTTGTGCGCGAACCAATGCATTTTTTCCTCGAAACTTTTGGTCGTGAACCGAATTGTTCGTCGCCTATAGTGTTCCTGAACTGCAGGCACGATTGTACAAGTTTTTATTATTTATTTTATTTCGTTTGAATTACAAAGTTTTGAGTCGCTTTCCAGTAACCCTGTTTTTCCCATTGGATATATGTATTTTAGTATACAATCTTAGTGAATGCGAGGTTTTTCAGGAACGTGTTAGTCATATTGAAGCAAGACTGACTGTAGTATTTTTGAAAACAGATAGGACATGTTGAAGCAGTCTTAATCTTTTTAATTTTGTTGTTCCATTTTTATGATTTTACTACCAAAGGACACTGATTAAAAACTTTCAAATAGTCTTTTCAAATTTTACTTTGACCTTTGATGGGTTGTGACGTACGCTACCTGCAGAAATAAAAACATGTTCCAAGAGGGGGCGACAAAGAACAATATCTGTTGCACTTAATGTCAATTCTGCTTGCAAGAATCTATGCAGCAGGAGCATGTCTAAAGCAGACAACCTTAATATGGTATACTACTACTACGTCTGCTAGTACTACTACTAGTAATAATAATAATAATAATAATTAATAAATTGACAGATGTAAATTGACTAAGATGAGGATGGCAGCTACTTACCTAGACATCGGTAGGGCATGACAATGAAGGGATGAGTTTGACAGTGTCCCCAACCTTTCTTACACCAGGCAGGAATAGTCACAAGGTTTAAAGACTCTTCCACACGTGAAATCTGCAAAGCTGGATACATCTGGACACAGACAGGTAAGGCAGTTAGGAGTGGAGTAAGGGATGAGAAGGGAGGACAAAAAAATAGAGGAAGAGTGGAAAAGAAGAAGCAGGGAGATAAGGGAAAGGAAAAGGGAAGATACACCAGTCAAGAAAAGGTACTAAGAAGGTGGGGGTGTCATTTAACTCCACAAAACTGCAGGTAAATAAATGTGTTTCGTCTATGGAAAGCCTTGTCATCATTTATTTATTTATTTGTAAAGAACATAAGACTGTAAATTGCAGTGTTAGCGCTACAGTTTAACACTACTTTCCTGCAAAATCTTCTTTCACCACAAGATGGCACAGTTTGCCTAAGTAAACACAGTGCCTCTTATTGTTTATTTAGGAGAGGAGTAACTTCAGACGCAGGATTCTGCGTTATTCTGACATTGATGCATGGGGACATACTTTATGATATGGGCTAGAGAGAAATTTAGGTGACTGGGGAGATATCAGTGTCAGAGAGCAGAAAAGAGATGGAGCGAGGATGTTTCTTTTTGTGCCCCGTAACATAGTTTTATAAACATGATTAGTCCTATTTGAAAAGGAAAAGGAAAGACCAAACTTAGCATTCATTAAAATACATTTTATTTTCTTTCATTCCATAAAAAGGTGTGTTGTGCAGTATATTATGTGTGGTATATGATATAACATCTTAAAGGGAGTAAATATTGATTACAAAAATGAAAAAAAAATTGCTTTCAGCCCTTTTAATTGGTGTCAGGGTGTGTCATTCTGATTGTACCCAGTGACCTAAGAGTAGCATCAGACTTTATTACCTACCTGCGGTTGCATTTGGACAATAAGTGTACTTATTTTAATAAGTTCTGTATGAATGCCTCTGATGTACGTAAAAAGGAAATTATGAAATAGTTGTGCATGTCATGGAACATATTTGATAGAAGTGAAGGGTGTGTGAAGTATTGCACAATCCCATTGCGGGGCTGTGCTTCTTGAGTGCATTAGCAATGGTGGAATGACACAAATTATGGCAGGAAAAGAATGTTGTGTACAGAAGAAGATAAGCCTCCCTTTGTACAGTGCTGTTGTTATGTACAGGCATTTCACACGCATGGGGCTGTACCTCCTGGCAGTATGACAGGATCTGGCTGGGCTCCGTGAAGCAACCCTGCCTGCCCTGGGGGTCAGGCTCCCATTGGCTACTTTCCAGGTTCATGTGCAGAATCTGGCGCCCACAGAACATTGCAATCTGCGGTTCAGCTGCTCGGGGGCTTGGTTCACTCATCTCAGCCATGGATAGAGCCTGGAATGAGATAAGAAGGAGAAGGGGGGAGAGTGGGAGAGTTAACATTACCATTGTAATACAGGTTGAGAAGAATCAGGCTAGCTAGTTGGCTTGTTATTGTCTTTGACTGGGTTGATTATAATGTCACTTTGCAAGGAAAACCTGGGTAAAGATCAAAGGACCAGTGAACTGGATGGATTTTATAAGTAACTAGGCCACCTCAAAACAATGAAAAATTAAACAGCCATAGTCTGAAATCGATGGAGCCTATAAAGAGATGGATTTGGAAAATAGGCTATTTTAATTTAAAGAGCCCTGCATTCACTCACAATTGTTTTGTATTGCTTCACAAAACTATTGTATCCCCTTGCAACTACTTTTGTGTATCCTCACACTCCTGTCTTGTAACCTATATATGCTAAGCACTCATGCATTTCAACAGCAACAAATCCATTGGTAATGGATGACCTTATTGTTTTTTACTTTGAATTTGGCCTAAAATGCACAAGTATAGTGTTATGGCTTAATTCCTATAGATGTCATTATGAAAGTTTTGCAAGGAAATGCAAAATTGTGTCAGAATTATACATAGCAAGTCTGTCCCTTTGGGGGCTATGTAGAAATCAGTATGTCTGTGCCAAAACCCTGCAATGACACAAGTGTGACACTGACTGGCCCACTGACACTAATGGCCCACTAATGATTTTAAGTGTCAGGCTTGGGAAAGAGGTTAGGCAGCCCATGGTCGGCGTGGCCCTCACCTCTTACCCCAAGACATCCCCCGGCCCAGCCCCATTCCCAGCCCCTCCCCCAGCAGCACACACACCGCTATCGATCCATGCATCTCTAAGCTCTGTTTTCAGGAGCACTCCAGGGACCCCAGGATAGAACAAATACCAGCATGTCAGGATGGTGTGCGGCAGGTGTTAAGACAAGCTCTTTGAATGCTGGGCCACTACAGCACATTAACACTATGCATAGGGAGGTGGGGCTAAAAGAGGGAATGAAACACATTAGTCCAGCAGAGGACAAACACCAATTAACAGACCATGTATCGCACATGATGTTCTTTTTGAATTTATAATCAAATCATCAAGTACATTTCAGAAGTAAAGAAGCAAGGTATGGCTCTAGGGCTGCAAAAAATTGTTTTGATTGTCGATTAATCATGTGATCAGGAAATCAACTAATTGATTAGTTGGGCCAAAGCACAGGGTTTAAAGAAAAGTGCAAATGCTTTTTAAAAAAATTCCTCAAGAGGTATTTTTCAGTTGTAAAAACACTTTACACATTGTAGAGATCTATATTTAAAGTGACAAAGTGGCATAGGAACAATGATCCACTGTCTCTAGCATATTTAGCTTGCTAATGATTGCAATGTTACAACGCCATTTCGAAACATTTTGTATTACTGAGATACCACCCAAGCCTACTAACAGATTTAAAACACTTCATAGAGGTTTACCCATTTCACTACACTGTTTGAATTTGTCTTGGTTGCAATACATTTGCCTTTTGCTGGTCTGCCACTGCTGTACGCGTGTACCGACCCCGATCATCTGTGTCCACAGACAAATGCAGTACGTATACAGGAGTCTGGAAAAGAGAAACCAGGCTTAAAATATCAACATTAAGATTGGTAGTTGGTGATGTCATTATATGCAATTTACACAGCAAACCACAAAAATGCAACCAATCAATGACAAAATTCATTGGCAACTATTTTTTTTTATCAAGGCCATTGATTAGTTGTTGTAGTCGCAGTTATTACAGTGACTGACCTGAGTCAAAAGGGCAAAAGCTTAAGAGTTGGATCAAAGGGTTTGTGAAATTGCTGTGAAATTCTCTGTTGAGTTCTGTTTTATATTCAAATGAAGGAAAACATGCGTGTTCAGACAGATGGACAGACATTCAAGTAACCAATTAGATTCTAGACACTCCACAGCATGACGCGAGTCATGTCTGATTAAAAGAGGTCTTACACTGGTTGTCTGACATGACAGCTTTAGAAATCCTAATTAAAATGTATAAGGAAAACAAAAATATAAAATACGTATATAAATATGTAATAAATGTAACATACTCTTTCCTGGTATTAGAGTTTGCTTGGATGGTATGGAACAACAGAAGAATCTCTTGAATTTACATAAAGGCTTCAAGCTTGTTCAGGCGAGTCCCAATCGATGCCCTGAGAATTCATGCTGAATCTAAGGTAAAGACCTTGGTACTGAACAAAATCAATCCTTGATTGGTGATTTTTCTGTTCAGCTCCATAATCCTTACTTCTGCACCAAGAAATACTTAAACATTGGAATATTAAGGTATTTTACCATAAAAAACCCAATTTACAGCTGATGCAATGAGATACACTGAATGCAGACCCTTCACATCACTGTACTTAGGTTGATGTAAAGCTTGCTTTCTCAAGAGTGGTTGCTCTGGGCTGTCAAAATGATACAGGCCAAGACTGAACAGACCTGCCTCTTTGACTTGGGAAGGTCAACGCCACAAGAAAGACTTCCGGACATTTGAGAAGATAACCTGCCAGCCCTCTCTGCCTCACAGCTGAAACACCCTGGTGCCCCCACCTCCGCCCTGTCAAAAATCAATGCTATGCGCTTGCAACTGTATCATAGCGCTCCTCTGATCGATAGCAAACCCATCTCAGTATCTCTCAAGCCGTGGGTCTAAAGCTAGAAAGTAGACAGGCAGGAATGAGCAGTGATATAAATCCTTGACTCAGATTTAATGCAGGATTAGATTAAAACGTCAGGCCTCCAAGATAGCTGTGATGAAAAAAGACAACCCTTCATGGTGGTTCTTTTTTTAAGCTGCATAATTCTGCTTGTAGCCAATCAAGTGCCTGTTTTGACCCAGTTTGGGAACAATCGGCTCTTCTTCACATTGACCCCGCTGTCAACACCATTGTGATTTACAGCAATGGGGTTGCAAACATCTTCTCCAACACACCCCTCCCACCAGGCCATGGCAGGCCCACTGTTCAAGTGCTGTGCAAATCTAACATGATATGCCTTGCCTAAGCACTTGAAAGATGGATGGATGGATGATTAGAGTACTATGGCAGCCTTGTTTAGGTAAACAATCTGGATCTAAACTGATAATATGTTATTTTTATTTGAGTTTTGTATAAGTATCTTGCAGTTGTACTAGTATCTGAAAAACAGAAAAGAAAGGACCTTAAAACTGAAAAGTAATCCTCCATATCCTGTTGTCATGCTGTCGTTAGTATTTCATACTTTAAGATAAAGCCTTAAATTCAGATTCCCACTGGGGATTTCTGCACATCAAGCAAGAAAATAGAACAGAAAAAAATCTGGAAAGACCAATAAGGGAAAGGAAAACAATGAGATGTGTAGTTGACAGGAAGTTTGAGGGTATATGGGAACTTAGAGACCATTTCCAGCTGATAAAAATATATGATTATATATATATATGTGTGTGTGTGTGTGTGTGTACGCATACACTGACCGCGATCATCTGTGTCCACAGACAAATGCATTATATATACAGGAGTCTGGACTTTGTGTACAGAATGTAATAGCAGATGGAAAAGAGAAACCAGGCTTAAGATATCAACATTAAGATTGGTAGGTGGTGATGTCATTATATCCAATATTTATTTATTTATACATTTATTACATTGTGTCCCCATTATGTGATAAAAACCTGTTATTTTGATGTGGGATCCATTTTATCATTTCCCTACAAGCAGAAATTAAATTTTAGGAAAATCTCTGTCTGAAATCAAAAACCAAAGTCTCATATTTTATTTGGTATAATATATATATAATATCAGTAATATATAATTCTTTCATATACTTTGCGTAGTAAATCCCAGACGTTCGTAAAATTATTATATTTTCTCCGATCTACTAGCTAGCTGAGTTCATAGTGGTGTGGACATTTTGCACTGCTCGGAAAGCACAGTTACAAGTAGTGGAGAGTGAAAACAAACTTGGGTGAGGGTGAAGACTATTGTTATTGAACTGAACAATATTGTGATATTAGTCACCTTTGCGCTGTTACACGTCCGAGTGATTTAAAACTGAGAACCCCTGAAATTGTATTTCTTTATTTTTTGTAAGTACTTGAAGTTTTGTTTTTGTGTTAGATGCGTATATACCGATATTACATTAAAAATCATATCTGAAACCCAATTCTCTATCCTTTGGCACTCGGATCAGACATTTTGAATAAAATGGCTTTTTGCTTTAAAAGGCTTGCCAACCTCTGATCTATGCTTAGTTATATGACTAAGTAATATGTAATATTTAGCAGGTCAATGTGCCGATCTGTTGTTGGGCTTGAGCTTTTCTTAAGTGATGGTTTCTGATGGCCTTTGGACAATCTTTGTTGTTGTTTATTTATTGTTGGTAATTGATTTCCAATAATAAATGCACACACACACAAACACACACACACACACACACACACACACACATATATATATATATATATATATATATATATATATATATAAACACACACACACATTGTGGGGACCAAAGTATGATAAAAACCTTTTCAGTCCCCACAAGAGGAAATTAAAATAAAATTTATAACTATTTTGGAGTTTAAGTTTACAGGCCAGTATTTTAGCATAATCTGGTCACCTCTTTCTATTCTTCTATTCAAAAACTAAACAAATAATTGTACCACTAATGTGGTCTTAACAGGGCTTCAATGATAAGAAGATGATTCACTGCTTATATGACTAATTTGTGGTTCATACTGTTATTTGAAAGATAATGAACATTTCTTGATAAATACAGAAATCAGCATGAAAGAACTTTCTGTTTTCCCTTAGTGTTGACTCAGCTGGACAATTAAACTAGACCCCAGTAAACAATGGGTGAACAATGGGTGAACAAGGCTGGCTTAGAAATGCACAGCCACCTCCCCACCCCTCACGCTAGAAGACACTGGCATATTAGACCTCTGTGCTGAAGGAGCTAGGCAAGCAGACAAGGGAAGCCTTGACAGCCACACACTGCAATGCCAATCTCATCATTAATAGTTGGCTGCTGACACAAGCTTTGATGCATTGTTTGGTTTCCACTTCCCCTCCGTGCTCCCAGCAGACCACCCCCCGACCCATCCTCTGTTTTTCCATGTACAGTGGTACCTCAGTTCTCGAACTTAATCCATTCCAGACTCCGGATCGAATCCTAAAAAGTTCGAGTTCTGATCGAATTTTTCCCATAAGAAATAATGGAAAACCAATTAATTGGTACCTGGTCCCCCAAAATTACACCTAAATATGTTTTTTCAGCATTTAAACACAATATAAACAGGATAAAACAAGAAGAGCATTTTTTTCTTAATGGCTTCCAAAACGATAAAGATTTTATCCCAACTTTACCCCTGTCCTGCCCCGATCGTCTGCTCCTTCCTTGTGCCACGCCCCCTTGTTAACCTCGTGTGGAATCCCCGTGTGATCGGCTGTTTCTGGTTGTTTTCCTTAGTCCTCTGTATTAAGTCAGCGTTTCAGTTTGTTTCCCCAGTCCGGTCATTGGGTGCGTTTGACTTGCTTACAGCACTGGCTTAAAGCAAAGCATTCTGATCCTGACGCAGTGCATTATGGTTAGATGCATTGCGACCTCTCACCCAGCTGCACAAACTGGAACCGCCTCCGTGACGACACACCTTTGCCCTTATTGGCTGAAGAGTTTAGTTACACGCATGAC
>JABFEB020000132.1:21151527-21161650 GCA_019775895.2 Stomatorhinus ivindoensis
AGAACTGGTTTTCAGTTAATTTACCTGGTAAAATAAAGTTTAAATAAATGACATAAATGCTCTAATAGTACACGTAATTTAGTGGTTTATTTATTGTTAGTTACTGTAATGTTGCGATATTTGGTTAATCATCCAGTCTGTGAAGAAGGCATTGTAGTATGCCCAGTCCACTCATTACCTGGTGCATACAATTTATATTATATCAGCGTTCACAATTCAACTTCTGATATTCAGATCGAATTCTAGCTCAAACTGGTTTGTTTGACTTTCAAGAAATTCGAGTTCTGGTGAGTTCGAGAACCGAGGTACCACTATATGTCATCTCGCTACTTATTGAGGCAGACTCTGCTTCACTGGGCTTGTGCTTTCCCTCGTAGCCCTTTGTGACAAATCGCTATGCATCTGAGCCCAGCAGAGCAGGGCAAGTTTACTGACCAAAAATGATGCCATATTCTCCCAACATCCACTCGCACCCTGCACTCAGTATGTAGGATGTGCATTTGCACTTCCTTCCGCATAGTTCAGTGCTGCCAAATTAAATATTCAACACCTGTCCCTTTTTTCAGGATGACTTCTTGAAATTAAATGATGCAACCCCCTAATGCAGGAAGGCTTGGGAGCAGGAGACATAGGAGGGGCTCCTTTACAGTTCATCAACACTGTTTGCCGTCTGAGCACGATGCGACACAGTTTAATCCAATTAACACCCCACTTAGTCGACACTCATTCATTTACCTGTCCAACCCTCTTCCACAAATGCACACCAGTACACAGCCTTAGTGATTTAACAATACACTACAAAGTCACATAGCAAATCTCCTTTGAAAGATCACCAACTGCAATGTGTCTCACAGCAAAGACAACTGCAGATGGATGTTAGGACGGCGATGCTAAATTTACCGAGGCCTGACTTAGGTCTGCTCAGATCCCCAAAACCTCTTGACACCAGCAAAGTCATCCAGCATGCAGTGGAAATGTGGGCTGGTCCCCTTGCTTATTAATAACCGTTACGGGTGGCTTATGCATGTAGCTCTCAGCAGCACAGATGGTCTGCTGGCGGGAGTGCCTGCTACGCTGACCCGCCCTCTCTGCTGATTGCACCAGTCCCTAGACCTTCACACAGGCCTTCTGTCCTGCGCAGTCCCCATAGGTTTATGTGCAACTGTGTCTGTAGTATGGATCATCAAAAGTTTTACAGGCATTTATCACTGTCATCACAATAATTATGCATTAATTCTTTTACCGTTTTTCATTTATGTGCCTGTCAAGGGCTCTGATGGATACTCTCTTTGTTGGCATGTGAGTCTTTGATGGTGTTTACGGTTGCTTTAAATTACAATATGGATTCATCTGCTAATAACTAATTATATCGTTAAAGGAACATTATAGCTGCTGACCCCAAATATAGGATTACCGTACCTCTGGGTTTCCCCAGACATGTCCTCTCTTTGAGCCCTTGTCTGGATGTTCAGGCAGTTTTTCAAAAATCACTGGTTTGTCTGGGTTTAGTGTTGCAACCTATATGACCGAGTGTTGCAACTTACAGTGGTGTACCAAGTGAAGGACAAGGCCCCAAGTTTCAATATACGGCAGCCACTCAGTATCATCACACAATGTTTCTGCACATTTACTTTAAAAATGAAACAATATGCACATCCTTACATGTCACGCTGCGCATGATTGATGTCAAATTCCAGAAACCACTGCCTTGTTGACACTTTGTTTTCCAGTGAACTGTGAACTTTGCTTAAGGTTTAACAAACATTAGCTTAGTATTCGTAAGTCTGATTATAGGATTTGTAAAACAAAAGTTAACTGTAAGGTTACCATATGTCCACGTTTCCCCAGGTGCAAATTTTCATTTTACAGGTTGCTGCAAAGGGAAAATTCATGAATATTCATGAGAGAAATTCTACCTTATTAGTTGGTGAACATGAAAACTCATTAATATTCTGATCCCTGGACACATACTCTTTCTCATCTCACCAGATATGGTAACCCTACCCAAACAGGGATTTGAATAAGGTTTGTAGATCTAAGTCGGCTAGAAGATCAAAATTATTCCAAAACAGAAAATGACAATTAATGATGAATTGGTGCTGATAAACTGATGACTGAAACAGCAGGAGAATTTAAAACATCATGACCCCCTCACCTTCTGACCATTAACCAAAATATTGAATTGGTTGACCGGGCTGTGCTGTTAATCAGTGCATTTTACCCTAATTGTTTCAGCAAAACCCAGCTGTTTGAACAGACAGCAGATGGACTATAATCATTCTGATACCCTAAAGGTCATTCAGAAAAATGGCACTGGTGAAAAGCACTTTCATGCGAATAAGGCTTGCAAAAATGAAGCACTAAATACATTTTTAAGAGAAGTATAAAATGAGCACTGCTTCATATTTGTATTTGTGTCATCCACAACAACAGAAGCACATTTTTCTTCACTGACAGCTGGATACGTCCATTTATTGAACTCTTCAGAAGGTGCTAGATCACAGTCTCAGTACAGGCTTTAACCCTAGTCCAAGTCTGAGGTCTGTGGTCAAGAAAAACACTTTTCTTGGTCTCCTGGGAACAAATAACAGTATATTGAAGAACATCATTAACATTATTATGGTCCGAATATCTGAATTTTACCAAAAGAAGTACAGTATTTAACACACTGCATTGTATTTCAGATTAATAAATCTTGATTTGTAAAAATATAACTTTTGCATAGCAAGCTGTTTATGACATAATGGAATAGTAAAATTACTACTACTACTAATATTAATATTTAACCTCCAAGATGCTATATTATTATTCATGGATATTAATTTTGACTTTACATTTATAGCATTTAGCAGTTGCTCTTATCTAGAGTGATTTCCATTTTTCTAAGTTCAGGGATTGTCCCCCTGGAAGATGTTGGGGTTAAGAGTCTTGCTCAGGGACCTAATGATGATGAGTGCTAGAGGTGGGACTTGAACCTATGGTCTTTTTGGTCCAGGGGTAAAAGTCCTAACACCACTAGACCACTAAATGATTAATACTGATTATACACAGTGATGGGTTAGTGACCATAGCTTGCCCCGGACCCCCTGTGACCCTAAATCGGATAAACAGGCACAGAAAATGGAAGGCTGGATATCAATTATGATAATTAATACTTTATTAATCCCTGTGGGGAAACTGTTTTTATGCCTCCTGCAGATTGCTATTTATGGAGTAAGTTATCTGCAAAGGGCAGTCACCTGTAGTGGTGCCCAGGGAGCAGAGGGTTAAGGAGCCACACACGTGCTGAGGCTGGGTTTGAACCGGTGACCTTGTGATTATAAGCACACAGGCTCAGTCCACAGAGCCACACACTGACCTCCATGTAAAAGTAGATCCAAGGTTCATGTTATTTCTCTTAAGCAGCCATTCTTTTCTCTTCTTTTCTTTCTTTGACATTGATCAGTGCTAAATAGTGGAGGAGAGTCTACCAAAGAGGAATGCTCCATTGGCCATGAGCAGGGGAGATAATATTGATAGATCCATTGAAGTTGGCATCACTGTAAAAGAGATAGTCCTGCATCCTCTTGCTCTCCTCAACTCCCACAATGTAACAGAAGGTGTTGTGTGCGTCATGCACAAAGTGGGCTCCCTGACGTCTGCATGCATGGAGGAACACAGGAAGTCTCCTGTGCCTCCGAAAAACATAGCGCCCTTTCCCAACTAAAATGAAAACGAGCACAATTCCTCACTGTTTTTGGCTGCTCACACTCCTAGCAGCCCTCATGCTGCACTCAAATGATCAGCATCATGTGCACAAGTATTCATGACACTATTGCTGACACGGCAGTAATAGACCTCGGTTAATGGGCTTGTATGAACTTTAATGAATTTAATACATTGGTCCAGATCAGAGTTCTCTGTACAGCCGACAATTTGAAACCTGAAGCAATGAGACAAAAATGAATAGGTTTACCTCCGACTCCAGTTCTAGAGGATGTTCTTGCATAATTTGTCCTCATCCTCTAAAGCTACACTAACAGAACGGTGAGTATGCCTCCTTTCTAGGCACACTACATATTCAGTGACAAAGGCTTGGCATCGCGCATGCGATTTGTGACAGCTTCTAACGCCAAGGACACATGGCTACACATGGCTGCAGCAAGTCGTTTGTTTAGGTATCTGTTGTAACTTGGGCCCGAAATAAAAATGGTGTATAAAGTAGCAAGCAATAAATACCTGCAAAGCAAAGACAGACATGTAAGAACAACCAAACAATGTCAGAGGTTCCATGGTGAAACCATCGCTTTGTCACTGCATACAGGGCTAAGCTGATAACCAGCCCAGTTGTGACAACGTCACCCCAAAGGCATTAGCAGAATAGGGGCTTCTGTTCATGCTTTTTTTCCACTGTTCATAGAGAAAATGACACAAAGCACAAAAGCAACCAAGTACAAACAGAAGGGTACTATTCTGTTTGCTATTGCTTTAAAAAGGAACACTGCAAATCACTGCTTAGCCATATTACCACCTCTAATAGAGCTGATCCTTTGAACTCAATCTATAAATGAGTGTGAAATGGTTATTCCTTTCCTGAAATACAACACTTCATTTCACAGGTTACTAGAGATTAAGGGATTGTGTAAAATTGGATTTTAGAGGATGAAGCTTTTTTGCCAACAGTTATTCATATCACAGGGGTTTCAAATCAACCAATAAATAACTTACATATCCAAATATACATTAATATACTTAAATGCTTTTTTGTCAGAATTGATGAATGCGGTACTGAAATTGATTTTGCATTAGCTACAAGTCGCTTTAGCTGGCATTGACATAAGCCTTCTACTGATTTCCACGTTGCATTGTCTCCCTATTAGGTGGTTGATATTTAGCAAAATCATGTTGCTCTCTGGAGATTAGGACTCTGTGGTCATTCTAAACGTGCCTCGCCTCAGGCAGCCCATTTGTTTCCGTACCTCTGATTCTCCTTGTTATTTTGCCTATGTCTCCTGGGCCACGCTGGAAGGGCTACGCAATCCTGCGACCCAGCACACGCCGATCTGCGTCTGCTAAGCTAAGTGTGACACAAACACAGACATTCTAGACCACAGGGCATCAACGCTCCCAGGCCATGGTTAAGAGGGCCATTTTGCCTAGTTGGAGGACTGAACACAATTTAGAAAAGAAAGCAGAGGTAAAGGCCTCCCTCGTCAGGGCTATACGCTGTATGTTATCTGCCTTTGCGAAACGTACAGTATAATAATAATATTTAATTCTGCCTGCATCGTGTTCCCTCTGCTTCCTGGCTGCCCCCAATGGGGAGCCCACGTGACAGATGAGTCAGGTATGCAAATTCAGCTTTGTAAGTGTGGGGGAGGAGAGGTTTTGCAGCGAGCGGGGCGGAGGGCCATTCTCCTGGGTGCTGAGGCGTGATAGATGTGCAGCTGCTGCGCTGCTGCGTTCAGGCAGATAGCAGCAGGCGAACACTGAGCCCAGGACAAAGAAGGCGCTGCCATGCCTGCTGGTCCTCACAACCTTACACTTTCTGCACTGTTGCATTTTTAGTAAAGGACAATAACAAAGCACCAAATCATATCACATGCCACATAATTGATTTCTCCACGTCATAGGAATAAGAGGTGTTTAGGCAGCATTTTTTATTCATGACAGCAGCCATTAAGATTTGGGAATGGAAAGAATAGTATGAATTTCTTCAATTAAGGTGTTGAATCGTAGGGATCCAAGATACTCATGAGTAATACACTGCAATATAAACTGCTCAGTATGACATCTTAACAGATTTTTCAGAAGATCTTTTCCTATGGCCTCAAAGCAAACACAAACAGACACAGATGTGCTTGAAGCATGCACACACACGTGTGTGTGTGTGTGTGCTAGTGTTTCACCTCCTCCCTTCACTCCCTTCTTCCCTTTCTCTCTTAGCAGCATCATATGGCCACTCATGGCTGGTTGCTGTGGAAACACCTCCCACCGGAGCCCAGCTACCTTCTTTGTTACCGTAGCAACATACTCCCTGCAGAATTTCAAGTGTGCCACTCTCTCAGTCTCTCTCTCTCTCTCTCTCTCTTCCCCTAGCTATCTGCTTCTACTAATTGAGCATCACCATATATTTTCCTCATAGAGTCTCATGTGAGTACATGTTGGGTTTAATGTTCTGGTCAGTACATGTTTTTTTAAATAATTACAAATTAAAATTAAAAACTAAAATACAAATTTCATGTGTCTACATTTCCTTGCAGTTATTCTTAATTAGACTGTTGAAATAGACATTTAGGTATCATTTAGGTTTTCAAGCATATTAAACTGTGAAAAGTTTTATTTTTTATCATTTTTTAATAATTTATCACATATTTCTGCATAGTTAGTAATATAGCACAGTAAACACCTTTGAGTACTGAGCTCTTACTTAATTAGTTTAGATTTTATTCAAGTCCCACTCAGCGACAGTCCTTGAGTAAGTGTATTGCACAGTGCATACATTTCTGAATTTTATAACCTGGCTACAGCTGGTCACTGCAGTGCTTCAAATACTCTGGTATATTTCTGACTGTTCAGTCCTGTAAAAAGAGGTCAAGGACTGACATATTTGTTGCAATACATAAAATAAAAATGCACAGCATAGGTACAAGAATTATGTCGCACAAACAGCTGAGCTAGGTGTTCTAAAATTCAGGTTACATTTCTAAATGCAGTTTAGAATTCAGATCTGTATTCCTTACATTGGGGATATCATATTTAGGCTGTTATTCCTCCACAGACTGTCACATGACAAAAATAACTGGTCATAT
The DNA here is from genome assembly GCA_019775895.2 of Stomatorhinus ivindoensis. NCBI lineage: Eukaryota > Metazoa > Chordata > Actinopteri > Osteoglossiformes > Mormyridae > Stomatorhinus > Stomatorhinus ivindoensis. The sequence goes on from JABFEB020000132.1 coordinate 21,158,319, forward strand.
GATTATACATTGCATATGTGCTGCAAAAGACAGAAATGTTTGAAATTTGCAGGGAGACATTTTCTTCTTCAACTTATTCTTGTGCAATGTATAATCATAATCATAATCTTAAAATAAGGTACAGTATTGCATCTTATGTTTATTTATTACGTAATAATTGAAAAGACAGCACCAAATGATTGTAATAAATATTCACCAGCATTCACAATAATTAATTAGTTACCTATTGCCGGGCTGGATAATAGCTGCATGAGAAAATGAAACAAAAAAAAAGATAACTGCTCTGTTGTTGTTGATTTGTAGTGCCTAAAGGGAAATTCAGCAATTCATAATCAATAACACATTGCTCATTGAACATCTGCAGTGAAAGGTTCTTTCCTTATACATCCGTATATATTTTGCACAAAAATGATTTGTGGTTTTCCTAAACCAAGAATTCCTGACAGCTTGGAAGATAAAATTTATAATATTTTCTATGGGACATTTGTTGGACTGATATAATTGTAGTTCAGAACAAAAGTTCGAAGAAAATTTTCAGTATAGAAGAAATGCAACAGAATTTTTAATATGACAGTAACACTATAATAATTTCTCTGAGGTCATCCAAAATCATACTGTCTGAACATTCCATCATTTACCCGTAAGCTACTACATCTCTGTCACTGTAGCTTTCTGTGTCATTTCTATGACTTTTGATGAGGACAGAAAAATGGTTTTCCACTGAAACAGGCTTTAAAGTTTTACTTAGTTCAACATCTTTGCCACATATGAGTTAAGAAAGATCCCATCAGTAGGACAGCTAGTTAGAGGCTTCGGCAAAATAGTCACATGTCTGTGGGCCCTTGACCGTATCCCTTAACACGTCTGCTCTGTGGGCACCATTGCAGGTAGCTGTCCTTTGCTGCCAAGCGTGTTCTCACCTATATATGTGTCTTCGTGTCACGAAGAGAATGGTGGGATAGGCAAAAAGAGAATTTCCCCATGGGGATAAATAAAGTCTCATCATCATCATCATCATCATCCCATAGTTCAAAGACATGCTGAGGCTAATTGGAGTTACTAAATTGCCCACAGGTGCGCATGCGTGAGTGAATGGTGTGTGAGTGTCCTGCGATGGGCTGGCCCCCCATCCTGGGTTGTTCCGTGCCTCATGCCTGTAGCTTCCAGGATAGGGTCCAGACCCCCTGTGACCCAGAAGGATAAGTGGTTTGGAAAATGGATGGATTATTATTATAAGAGCTGGAACCCATAGAGTTCTATCATTGAATTCAGATCCATAACTTCTAAGTATCATAATTTGTCCCATCTCACAGGCCTGGTTGTGAAATTAATACTAAGGTCAGTAAATCTCAGGTAAGAGACGTAATCTCAACCCAATATCCAAAAAATGCATGTGACAGAAAGAAATCACCAGATTTCCACAACCATGTTCACTGGTTTTCTACAATGCACTCTGTTAAGATGCTCGGGCTGGGCAATAAATCTAAATCTTGTCATTTTAATTACAATTGTGAATTTGACTTGATTCGACTGATTATCAAAACGAAAAAATAAACATAAAATTTTTTTGTTGCTCATTTTAATTTCACAATGCTCCCTGTTTGTTTTGTGTTAAAAATACAGCACAGCCCTTTCCAGGCCTTTTTATTTGTTTCTCAGTTCAAGTGCATTTAAAGTGCAATAAATGCACATTGACACTGCATAATTGTGTTAAGTAATCATGATCTCAATATTGACTTAAATAATTGGGATTATGATTTTTTATATAATCAAGCAGCCCTAAAAGATGCCATCAGTGCCCTGAAAATTCTTATGCTTAAGAAAGCAGTTTTAAAGGGAGAGATTTACCAATCTATGAAATGTGAGCAAAGAGGAGCATAATACTTTGCTGTTATTTTCTCCTATTCTCAGTGACTCAATGATATATTTGCAGGACATATTAATTGGAATATTGAAGCTAATGTGATGTGTTAGGTGATTCAAATTTTTTAATTTAATTACTTTTCTTAATGCCACTCACTGGAGCTTCAAAAGCAATAACTCACAATGCAGCCAAAATCACACAATGTAAAGTTTCATTAGTCTGAATTACAAAACAGCCCTGTGAATAAAAGATATATTACAGTACATTTTGCCGGTGGCATATGCAAACGGTATCTCAAAAATGCATCAAAGCCATTAAAGAAACCTGATAATCTTTTGGCCCTTGAATTAATTAAACAAAGTAAAGTCAGCTGCGTGTTTTAACAGATCTCAAATCCTGCAGAGTCAAATATTTGTGAAGGGATACAATCAATGCTCCCGAGATCTTGCCTTGGTGCCAAACGTGACATCACACTATGTGCTTCACTTGATATTTTGCTGTCATCTGTCTTTATCTAGTATTTATTGTTTTTGACCGTGGATTATCAATTATGATTAACGCACACCATAGATTTAACATTCTTTTGGCCCTAATACAGCATAAAATGTAAAATAACATACTTCCTAGTTCATCGATTTTCAGTTTTCAACTCAATCTCTCACTACATCACAAAAAGCTTTTATAAATCCAGATTACAAGATTTTTTTATTTCATATCCTTGTATCTTTTTGTACTAGGTGTTTCGCAGTACAGGAGTATTATTTACTGGACTTCTGAATGTATTTGGCAAGCCTTGTGCTCACCCTAAAATAAATTATTATCGACATTCAGATCAGAGTTAATAAACAAACCCCAAAAAATCTGGGTTAAAGCCACTGTTAGTGATCAGCTACTTCTCTTGATTCAAGGTTTCAATTTGCTGTAGTGATGATAATCAATTATAGGATTTAAAATGCCAAAATGCAAAGTCAGGAAAACACACATTTGCCAAGATCGTCCGTCTTCAGACACCATATCTACAGTGCTGAACCTTAGTACAAATTACATCAAAACTTCATGTTACAACATATACCTACAACACATCACTGTCATACTCTCATCCTTAGTTTTGAGAGTCAAGTTATTTTAGTAGTATTGCCAGTTAGTTACCAAAATATACTTATAATTGGAAATCAACCAATTTGTAACCAATTACAAAGTCAGTGTACATATCCATGAAAGTTTACTGATTGCTCAACCAAGTGATTTTATTTTAATTTCTTTTTTATTTGAGGTTTGTGATATAACCAAAAGTTTGTTTAAAGTCTTGTAAAATATATTAAAATAATACATGTACATGTGGGGGGCGGCATGGTGGTGCAGTGGTTAGCACTGTTGCCTCACACCTCTGAGACCTGGGTTCGAGTCCCCGCTTAGGTTCCATGTGTGTGGAGTTTGCATGTTCTCCCTGTGCCGTCGTGGGGTTTCC
>JABFEB020000132.1:21161750-21189486 GCA_019775895.2 Stomatorhinus ivindoensis
GAGTGTGCCCTGCGGTGGGCTGGCCCCCTGTCCAGGGTTGTTCCCTGCCTCGTGCCCATTGCTTCCGGGTAGGCTCCAGACCCCCCCGCGACCCAGTAGGATAGGCAGGTATAGAAAATGGATGGATGTACATGTGTTCATCAAGACTCAAAATCAAAAGCCACTGATTCAAAAAGACCATCCAACAAACTGAACTCTCAGATTAAACTGGATGTTGAAGCATTTGTTCCTAGTCTCTCTTATGCTGTTAGACTGGTATTTTGCAGACTACAGCTTATTAGATTCTGCTTCCTGTGTCACGCAAGTTCAGAAACCTTACAATCAATCAAATTCCATTGACTATCATCCCAACAAGACAGGTAGTAATCCCCATGGCTTGGATACATTCCCAGTATGCCTCTTCCCCTGTCTATCTCTCCATAAACCCCACTAAATTACTCCCTGCCTCTCTATTTCAGCAGACACCTGGAGAGCAAATTATTTACCATTTCCAAGTAGGCTTACATGTTTAAGTACTAGCTGGGGTCAGGATTCCCTCATGCTTGTCAGGTGCATTAAAACACTGTTAATTCTAATCTTACTTTTGTATTAAAGCGCTGCGGGGAACTGTATCACATTTTAGATTCTTTATAGCCACACTGATAATTGTCAAAAACACCACATACAGTACAAATGGAGTATTAGCTTTATACAGTCTTCGTTTCAATTATGTCAAGCAAGGCTTGGTGCTGTGACACAGAACAGCGAGAGTAAATAAGAAATGGCAGGATCTCAGTGTGATGAACGTGGGCAAGGTTCCCTTTCATTTCCAGTATCTACATATCTCTTTTAGAGTCTTATTAGAATCCTGAATTTTAACTATTGGTACATTTCCTCACACATATTCCTGCCCACCACCCCCCCCACAAAATTTCTAAAGGTTTATTGTGTTTGCATATTTTTGGAAACAGAAAATCAGTACGCATCATAATTACTCCTTACATACAATGCTTTCATCTGTTTTAGCATAAAGACCAAAAATTCATGCTATCCAGTGCTCCGAAAAAGTAAATTACCACATACAACCAAGTTCAGGATGAGTGTGAGGTATTTCCTTGATGATTAGAGTCTTTAAGGTAGGGAGTGTACTGCAGCAGATTATTGTGTAAATCAGGGTTATTCAAATGACAGTCCTCAAGGTCCAAGCACTGCTCATTTTCCAGCCTTCCTTTACCTGTGAGGGCTTGAAGCCTCTGTGGCCAATCAGAATCATTAATTATTAAACCAACTACCTGGTAGCACTGAAAACAAGGCCTGGATTTGGAATCCAAGAGATACACCACTAAAGCTTGCTCTCCTGAACATCACAGTGTGACTCACAATCTGACAAACAGCAACTGCCCAATTGCAAGCTGTGCATTGATGTAGTGATCATTAACTCTGCCCACACTAACATCAAGGAAGGGAAAATAGTAAAGTACTAGGCAAAAATTGTGATGTGCAAGCATAGTAGACAAATATTAAGCTAACTGAAATACACAGGAATCAGATTGGGGAAAACAGTGGAAAACCAGTGGGGAAAACTATCAGTGAGTAGCCTGCTTTGCATTGTCATGTGAAAAACCCAAGTATACAACCACAATCAGCTGCTGTGCACATAGGAAAGTTGACTGACTAGTGGTCCAGTCATGATCATTGCTGTGTCGCCTAGACATCTGTATGCCAGCAAGGGGTTATGTCTTTACATTGCATGTCTGTTAATGAGATTATTCATGCTTGACTGTTATTAATTGATGTCAACATGACTTCAATACTAGATAGTATAAGAGGGCAGAAATACTTCTCATCTAAATCTTGCAGACACGTATATATTACTATTCCTAAGGATTCCTAAAAATGTATGTACATATAATCATTCCCTTACTTAAAACGTGATAAACGATGGGTTAAGAACAGAGTTCTGTGTTTTGATGTAGCTAGGTAAAAAAGAACAAGAACTCTGGGTAACACATGTTCCCCTGGGTATTATAGGAACAAACTGCTTGCTATTGCTGTTTTCTGTACAAAAAGAACAGGCCTTAAAAAGAATGATTACTCTACACAGGAGCTCTGTCTATCATCTGCTCATTAATTCATCCAGACAGACTACTGCCTTTCAGCAACCTCTTCGTCATGATTTAAAACACAGACCCAAACTAATAATACCACAATATCCTTATGATGTTGACTGCAGTTGAATTAGGCCCGGAATTTTGTCATGAGTCTTGGATGTCCATCTTAAGAATATCACACTAAACCGATGCAAACACGTCGTACATAATCTTTTGATGCCTAGTACTGGTGGATGTTATCACTTGTCATCACGCAAAACAGGCTATTGGGAAGCACTAGTTAATATCACTGTAAAAAAAAACGTTACATTTCTCTATTACTAATTTATGCGCATGCTCAAAGCACAGTCATACAACATATGACAGCTTTTTGTGAAATCGGTTATAAAACATCCCAAACAGGTTTATATTCTAAGCGATTTATTCTGGCCCCAAAATAATACTGCGTACTTAGTCTTTTAAATAATTTGAAAACGGTGGACGGTCTGATGCAAGAAAGAACATCGTCAAATTTGTTCCTCCATTTATCCAAGCGACATCCAGGATAGGACCCCCCCCCTTCTCGCTAGCACCAGCAAAAACAGGAAGAATCAAAATCAAGCACCATTTCTAATATCTAGGTATGTTAAGCAATATGACTTTAATAATATTTGCAGTTACTGATCAAAAAGCTAAAGCGAATTGGGTCTGAAAGGCTCGCATGTGATTTTATAAGCAGTGCAGGACTGAGATGTGCAAGCCGAACAAATAATTTTATTTATTTATTTTACTGTACCCGCTATGTTTTTTTTTGCCTGGCACAAAATTCGCCTAATTTGTTATTCTATAAACAACAAAGACTACTCAGACAAATGATAATATTAAATTCGGTTATAATAACTATTATTAAATTGGAATGCATATAAATAAAAACTGAAACGGTTCAATTTAAGATCTTACCTCGGCGTTTTTCCAAACGGAATGGGACAGTATTGTAATTAAAAGAGATAACACAGTATGTTCCATTTTTCTTCCTTTGCCTTTCTTCCTTCCAATTGAAGGTTCTTATATAAATCTGGTATATTCCCAAATCTGGGTATCTTTAAAGAAACTGCTGTGTGCCAGTGTCCAGTGGTGATATGTCTTCAGTTTTACGGCTTGCAATTGCTTGACTCTGCGCTCCAATCGCACCCAGGAATATTATGTGGCTTCTGGTACACTGGAAAACCAAGCCCTTTTGTATGCCTCAACCCGACTCGTAAAATGGATTTGCTTCACCCGAGAAGCAAGGAAGAGAGAGATATCAGACAAGAGAGAGGGACGCCTACAGGAGAGGCGAAAAATGTGGGAGTCGTGTCTGGGCGGTGAAGGGCGTTTTATTTGCATTGACCCTAAACGTTATATCTGGAACAGTAAACATTTTGTCTTATCATTTATCCGATTTTTGTGTGTTGCACTATTAGTGTGAAATATAAGCAATCAAATTTGTTATATTGGTAGACGTTTGATTAAACAATTAATCATTCTGACATGTTCAGTAACGGGGAGGGGGTTCACGGCAGGGAGACCCACCCGGTCGATAGGCATATATTTTACCCAGTACCCCTTTTCATAATAGATAATCACACAAAATTCTGAGACCCCAAACTCCTCTGTCCCTGGACAGAGCAAAACAGCCCATGTAAATATGCAGAATATAATACAACTTTCATTTATACATTTTTAAATCAAATTTCATATTATTACTATTGCAAAGTACGATGTTAAAGCAAATTTGTGTTTGTATATATATAACAAACGTTAGTTTTTCAAAAGAGTTATTATGTGTATATATATATATATATATATGTATATATGTGTGTGTATATATATATATATTTGTGCGCATGCAAATATGTATATATATATATATATGTATGTGTGTGTGTGGTTATATATATATATATATTACATATATAACCTTTATATATGTAATAAACTGTAATCAGAGTAACATTTCAGGCTATAAAGGAAAATCTAATTAGAAATGGCTATACCAATTCCATAATTAATTGCAATTTTAAAACTATTTTGAGATGGAGAAATGCACATTTATTTGCTTATTAAAAACCAAGCCGATATACAAAGCATATGATGCATACAACCTGATATTTAGTTTACAGTGTATTATTATATTGTTATAAAATATCAATCTAAAGTTCAGATTCAATTTAAATTAGAAATCTAATAAATTAAAATAAATTGGCCTCCACATGTGCTTAAACTTTTAACTGAAATTGCATTCAAATGGCGCAAGAATTATAACATTTTTAAACGTTTCAGTAATGATATCTAATCAAAAATATTTGAAAGATTTAGAGTTGCTGCTTGTACTATACTACACTCTAAAGTTTGCATGGATGTCAAACACACCAGCCTCTGCTCTTACTGAGCAATTGGGTGCATTCTTGTGCACTTTGCGTTTAGAATGAAGAGATTAGTGGTTATTGTTGACATACCACAGGACACACTGCAAAACAACAAAATGTGTCCTCAGCATTTAACCCATGTGTCATCGCAGGGGGCAGCTAATTCAGCAACCGAGGAGCAGGGCCTGGGGGCAGTACCTTGCTCAGGGTACTCTGCTGGTCAGGGATTCGAACCAGAATTTTTTTAATGACAAGCACACTTCTCGAACCATTAAGCCGTCACTGCCCAGATTCAGATACAGGAAAACGGGAGGGGCAAGGTATACACGATGGACAGGATGTGACAAATACTGACTGGAAAGCATGCATTAATTTAAATTTGTAACTATTTATGTTTGTGTTTCCTGACATTGATCGATCTTTGTGCATAACGAACAAGACAATGAATGACATAGGTAAAGAACGAGCGAAATTCACGAGTGTTTCCTAAAACCTTCATTCGCCCTGATAATTCATTGGTTTAGCGTAAAAATATTTAAAATATAATGGAAAATGTGACACTAATGAGTACATACAACAGTAAAAGTGTCCCCCTCACATCTCATAATTATTCGTTTGGACCCCCCCCCCACATTTGACATAAAATATTAGTTTTATGCCAGTGTGTCCCCCCCACATTCAAAATGCTTCTGATGTCCTTGATATTTTATTACATTTAATTGCAAGTAAAACATAATTACATGGTTCTACAAATTCAAAGCCGGTGCTCCATCTTCTGGTCACTGGAATTTACTACTCCATCCTCCCGCCCAGGCACACGCCTACCTCAGCAAAACACTAAAGGCATTTCGTGAGTCAGCAAAAGATGAAATACATTTCTTGGTGCCTTTCGTGACTCTGCAAAAGAAGAAATGCATTTGCTAGTGCTCCTTGTGATTCAGCAAAAGATGAAATGCATTTCCTGATTCCAAAGAATCATTTTTGTTATCCACAAAAGGACTGTGTATCATTCACAAAATGGACTTCGTTCACAAAAAAATTTTAATTCTGAAAATGCATTTCGTCCACAAATTGACTTTCTTTAATTCACAAAATGCATTTCGTCCATGAAATGACTTTCATTAATTCACAAATTGCATTTTGTCTTCGAAATGACTGTATCATTCACAAAATGCATTTCGTCCACAAAATTACTTTCTTAAAGTCGTGAAATGCATTTTGCCCACGAAGTGATTGTGTATTATTCACAAAATGCATTTCGTCCACAAAATACAAAGTAGTGATACCAATTCTGCGCACAAAAAGAAATGTTGCTTTTGATTTCTGTTCAGGGAAGAAAGTAAAGTCTTTATGCTGTAGTGGACCAAATGCATAAGGCATTACTTGATTTTGTTTGTGAGGTAGGTGTCTTCTACAATGACCTTTCAGCACACTTCAGAAATTCACAAATACCACAAATAGCAATTTTTAAATGAAAATTTTGAATGAAAAAACCATATAATCATGAAAAAAATCAAACAAACCACTCAAAGAGTTTGATTTTTATAGCCTATGCCCTCTTGGAAAGTGTGCTGTCTTCCAACTCCATGATAATTTTTTGTATCACCTCAAAGGTATACCTCAGTTCATGAGGGTAGTCCAGGTTCAAGTTATAAATAAGACCAAACAACACGGCTGTCACAAATGCCATGCTTGGTAGCTCCTGCAGCACTGCATGGCCTTCAAGGACAATCCAAATATCTTCTACTTCATTTGAGTTGCTGTACTTGACGGTAAAAATTCCACCTGTGGTATCCTCAATTCCTGCCTGGATGACACCTTCGTCTACAGTCTGGAAGAAACAATTCATTTTATTTGGAATATGAACCTGGGCAATCTTACCCCCAAAAAAACCATATCACAAATTTTTTGACACACAATCACAATCTACAATCTGAATTGCTGTCTTTCTTCCCGATTTTCAAATGTACAGTCAAGATTAGCCAGACTCAAACAAGCCTAAGGACTTATCTATCAGCACAATATAAAACACAATATTGCATTTAAAAACTGTTTTAAAATGGTCATTGAAACCATTAAAATTCGCCTTAAATACTTAAATATTAAAGTTGTAATAAGTAGTCATTAGCCATGAAAATTTGTCAAGTACTGAGAAAAAAAATGTACTGTAGTAAAATATAACTACTGACCAGGATTGGGATGTAACAGAGTACTAGTAATAGTGGTATGTATTTAAAATACAAAAATGAATTATCTGTATTCAGTCCACATTACATTTTGAAAGGGCAGTATTTAGAATAGTTACTTTAAAAAAGAATATTTTTAGAATACATTTGCCATAAAATTAATACTTCAGTGTTTTTGAACCAAAAATCTTTTTAAGAATATGCCTGTATGGTGGCCCAGATGGGTCAATGTAATGTAAAAGCCACAAAACAAATACAAAAGCCGCAACACGAATACAAGCACCGCAACACAAACACAAAGGCCACCAGATGAAAATAAACGTTGCAAAACAAATTGAAAAGCTGCAACATGAATACAAAAGCCGCTGTCACTAGCGAAAACGTTACACCTACTGAAAATGTAACTTCCGCTTCTACACATGTGCACGATTACGACTTCTGTGGCCTGTACTAACAGGTGGGTTTACTGGCTTATCAGGGTAACTTGTTGGATTTAAGGTACCACAGTTTAAATGGGCTTCATATTCGTTCACCTACATTTTGCCCGGATTACCTTAAATCCGAGAAATTGAGCTGTCTCACCGCACAAAGTACTGTACTTTTGATACTTTTCTTTTCCATTGATTTCTGGTGGAGTTCCAATAGTGCCAAACCAGCTGAGTACTACATTGGTACTTTGGGGTGGGACTTGAAAAGCTTTCTTTTTCGATTGGTTATGTAAATAGCCTGCCTCTAAACACAGTACAACTGCTGACTTGAAAAAAGTTACAAACTCAGAGGTAGAGGTAAGGAGCTCATAAATTTTTTTTCAAGTGGCTGCGCTCATGTTCATGGATGCACCCAGGTTCTCATCCCTGAGGTGGTTTGTTGTGTGGTGGGTGCAGCAACGCACTGTAATCAGCAAAAATTAGTTCATAAATTTCTCACAAACTTGTCTAGGAGTGATTTAAACCGAAAGGATGAGAAGGATTATGATTGGATCAGAGAACACATGCACATATGCAAAAGCTGCGAAGGTAAACTTTAAACTGATTTTTAAACATATTCTAATAAGTTTAGCGTGCCCAGAAGTATATAATGAGTGATGCACTTAGACGGGTCCCCTGATAACCGCTGCCACCTCCGTTTAATAAATTAGCTGGAGAGGTCCAGACACGTGAGACGGAGGTATAAAGAGGGAATATCCTTTATTAATAATTATATCCGAGGGCTACAACTCTTCCTAGGGGACAATTCTAGGCAATAGAAGCCGATACCTCCCATGTGTATACAGGAAAGCATGCAATCACACCTGACAAAATGTACAATCTGGAATACACACTCTAAGTGAGGAAATAAGCACTATACTCCGTGTTAAAAAGAACCGCCCTCTGTCGCTTGCTCCCAACAAGCCCTGCTGTAACCCTCGGCTAAAACTGCATCGGCACACATTCATATACACATGCACAACAAAAAGTAATTGTTAAAAAGAATGGTTACTTCCCTGGAGAGAGAATAGCAGCCTCCCCAACCTCCTCCAGAGAAGGGAGGAGTTCTGTGGCGTGGTACTGCCCCACAGTCACAGCTCTCAACGCTCAACACACTCCATGGCTCCCTATGGATAGCACAAAACTAACTTCCCTACAAACTTAACCCCCCCCCCCCCCCCGCCCCAATTTGCCTTGCTATGTTCACCCATGGCCAACCTAAACCATGTTCAACATTCCCCAAACCGCTTTAGCAAGGAGTGAACAGAGTGGTTTCTCTTGAAACACACACCAGTGCTCCTGCCCTCACGAATCAACCCGGCCTTCCCATATCTGTCCCAGCCCCCCGTTTAAAAAGACTTCCCTCCACCCCTTCCCGATGCAACTCATTAGTAATCAAATAGCATACTCACCACACCCCTCACAACAGTGTCCCCCCCTCAGCCGACAAAGACTTGTCCCCTAGTCAGTCCATCTTAAAGTCCCTTGTCCAAGCTGGGGGCCTTCTGTCCCTCTTTGGTCTCTGTCACTGTGCTCGTGGACTCTCTGCAACCCTAGCCCGGGCTTCTTGTAATGCCATCCTCTGTGGGAGCCCTCCTGACTGTGGTGAAGTCCCCATCCCCACTGATGGAGTCTCTGGTCTCCTTGGCACCTCCTGCACCCTTGCAGTCCAGGCAATGCCACAGTCATCTCCGGCTCTGCTGTACCACCGTTACCTGGCTATAGAAACCACTCACTGGCAGGGGAGTGGGCCTCTCCAGGCTATTTAATACTCCCTACTCACCTCCTTCACTCTTTCTGCCCTACTCCAATCTCCTGAGACACAGGGGTTCCCTCTTGGAAGACCAGAGACTCAAAAGTTCTTCCTTGATCAGAATGCAGCATGTGCGGTGTACCATACTTACAAACTCACTGTTCTACTAATACTCATGCCACTGTAATTGCTTCTTGATTGGTCAAGGAAAAAGCCTCTGTCCACTTTGAGCATTAATCTGCAATCACCAGAATATATTTATTCCCCCTCCCCATCTCCGGGAAGGGTCCTAAAACATCCAAGGCTACTTACTCTCTCATATGACTGTGAGGCCACCGTGGAGACTAATGGTACCTGAGGGGCCCCTCCCGCCTCCTTCCGCGATGCACACTCCAAACATTTTCCGACACAAATGTCATACATCGCCCCGCCACCCAGGCCAGAAAAAGCAGTCCTGTACCTTAGAATGAACTTTCTGGACCCCAAGTGCCCACCAGTCATGGTATTATGCAGCCAATACAACACACAAGCTACCATACCTGCGGTCTGCATTAGCATGCAGCTTACCTGCCCTATGTACAATTATATATTGGAGGTTAGCTAGCTGTTCCATTCACCAAGCCAACTGGCACATATGTACACTAACTCTGACCCATGCGTGTGAACATTTTGGAGAAAAAAATACGTCCGTGGCTGAAGAGGGTGAGCAAAAACGTGAGTGGCACCAGTACAATAAATAGCACAATAAATTTGATTTCTTCTAGTGAGTCATACACCGTACATTTAATTTCACTTATTCAGTCACATATTTATAATAGTGAATAAATATATAAGTAAAATATATAATCCGACTCAAATCTTAACTTAATCAACATACTTACTTTAATCTATGCGCTGCAACTGTTGAAATGTAAATGGATAATTGGCAGTCGTGATTATCACGATTATCTGGACTTGGTGTGAAACAATCAGTGTCATTGCTGAAAACACACAAATACCGCGATCGCATTCATGTACAAAATGCGCTGGTGGCTGAAATTAAAAAGAAATGGTTGGACATTAAATTTGACGCCACTCACCGTAAGAGTCTTAACACCACAGGTGGGGGTAGTGGAATTCCCAGTCTCACACCCTTTGAGCAATGAGCTTGAGTTACCAAATTGCCTGCAGGTGTAAGTGTTGTTCCCTGCCTTGCACACATAGGCTCTGGACCCTCTATGACCCTAATATAGGATAAATGGTTTCAGAAAATGGATGGATGGATGGATGGGTTGGGTAGCCCTGTATTATACAGGAAATTCCACTAAACAAAAAAATAAGATTTTAACTTGTAAAGGTTCAAAACAAGATATATAACTACCAATAAATAATTGAAGAAGGTAAGCAGATAATCCATATCAGGGAGGATATTTTAACCTAGGACAGGATTTGTAAACTATCACTTCAATTAAAAGGACCTGAATTTCTCTTAAGCGCTGAATTCTTGCTTTGTGCTGATTGGTTAGCCATTTGGAAATGGGTGTTTTAATTGTTATTACTTAAAATGTATTTGTAGGTGCATATGGGGCATATTTGTTTTGTGTTGTTGTTGTTATTTTTTATTTATTTGATTTATTATTTTTGAATAACAGTGTTGTTATTTAGTTAATTGATTTTTGATTCTGAGTTTTTGTAATGGTTCCCCAGATGGGTGGGGCTACAGCTTAGGTCGGCGTTCACGGTTTGACTTCTGAGATTCAGATCGAGTTCTAGGTAATTTTGTTTTCAAACTGGCTGGTTCGACTTTTAAGAAATTCAAGGCCGAATGAGTTTGAAAACTGAGGTACCAATGTATAAACCCCTAACTGGTGACAAATATTGTACAAACTGTAATATTCACATTTCCGAAAAAACATACACTGATATATTTATTTTACAAAACAGAAAAAACTTAAATTAAGGTATTTTAATTTTTCAAGTATTCTTTTCAAACATACTCAAACATACGTATACACACACACGCACACGCGCGCACACACACACACACACACACACATAGTTTGTAATTAAATCTTTGTGGGGACTCTCCATTCATTTATTTGGGGAAAAATTGAATCTCAACATGGCACCCTTAACCCATACCCAGCCCTACCCCTAACCAAAGTCAGTATGGGACTTTTGGCATTTTTAGTTTTTTGATTGTATTCACAGATCTTTGTAGGGACCTGGAATGTGTACTCATATCTTTTTGGGAACTATCCATTCATTTCATTTGGAAAATGTAATCCTGACAATGATAACCGTAACCCCTGTCCAGCCCTAAACTTAGTCATGAGTAACCAAACAAAATAACTTTTTACAGTTTCCTCTGGTGGGCACTGAAAAATGGTCCCCACATTGTTAAAATAACAGGTTTTTATAACATTGTGTGGACATTTAGTAATTAATGCTGAACGAATATACAGGTTTTGGAGCAACATATACTGCTGTCCAGTCAGAATCTTTTCCAGAGAAGGCCTTGTATTTCAGCAAGACAATGCCAAACTGCTTTCTATGTTTTACAACAGCATGGCTCCGTAGTCGAAGAGTCTGGGTGCTAGACTGCCCTACCTGCAGTCTAGACCTGTCATTGAAAACCATTTGGTGCATCATGAAACAAACAAATACAACATAGGTGACCCGAACTGATGAGAAGTTTACATCTTATATCAGGCAAGAATGGGACTTATTTTCTTACTGTTTATAAAATGTTGTTAAAAGAAGAATTGGTGCAACACTGTGGTAAACACGCCCCTGTCCTTGTTTGTTTAATGTATTGCTGGCATCAAATTCAATCTGAGCATATATTTATCATAAAACAATTCATTTTCTGTTTCACCATTTGATATTTTGTCTTAATTCTATTTTCAATTAAATATGGGTTTATATAATTTGTAAATCATTGCATTCTATTTTTATTCAAATTTTACATAGCCTCCCAACTTTTTTGGAAACAGGATTGTATACAGTACATTGTTTATATATTTATATCCTTTCATACTATGCTCATGTTGCGCATATTGTCTGATCCTGTCTAGAACTGCTGCTTTTACACCTAAATGCCCCTTCATGCAATTAACAAAGTTCATATTATCTTACCTTATCTTACACCTTATGGTGTCTTATACAGCTGCCATTTGTTTCATTTGCTGCCACATGGTGATGCTGCTTCTTTTCGAGGGCAAATTTGTCTGAAAATGACACCGAGTGTAGATCTTCATTGTTCTTCTGAAATATTAATAATGTGAATATTTCAAATACATGGAATACTTTTTGACTTATGACTATCAATGGCCAAATGTACCTTCATGAACCATATGCCGTGTTCTCTAAATCCACTAGATGCTGCTCTCTGCTATATTTCCTGAATCCGCTATAGATAGTGGCCTCCGTTCAAGAAAGGGCTCAAACCATGCACCAGAGCAACCCGAGAGCACCACACTGTGCCTTCCTGTCCCCATCTGCAGTGCAGAACTTCAGC
Source organism: Stomatorhinus ivindoensis (assembly GCA_019775895.2). Taxonomy (NCBI): domain Eukaryota; kingdom Metazoa; phylum Chordata; class Actinopteri; order Osteoglossiformes; family Mormyridae; genus Stomatorhinus; species Stomatorhinus ivindoensis. The sequence goes on from JABFEB020000132.1 coordinate 21,174,133, forward strand.
GATATGGAATTTTAGGAAACCAGTGAACACACATTTACTGATCCAAAAAGAAACCTGACATTTTGCATTATATTTTGTAGCATAATGGACAAAATAACCCCAAAACTTAGAAATAAAAGTTCACTATCTGTCTCAATTGTATATTACAAGTGACAGGGTCTGTGGAAGAATAATAATGACTTTTGATCATAATGATTTATGATCTTATGATTGTTATTAGCTAATTTACAAATTATATCATACATACTATAGCATGAAGCATTGTGATGCATAAACTCAAGAATGTTAAATAATAATGTTACGACACATTGTCACTTTTATAATCACCGATATAGTAAAGAATGACTACAAACCATGATGTTGTATAATTTACTGCTCAGATGTTTGCTTCTTGAATTAATGATTCAGCAAAAAGCTAATCCCTGCTGTAATAACTGGTTTCCTCAATGTAATTGAGCTATGGTATTAAGCCTGCAGTATTTTTCCTTTTTAACCAAAGGTCGAGCAAGTCAGGGGATCGTATAAGGGAGGTACTGTGGGAATATAGGGGTTATTACAAAAAGCTATTTGGGATGTCAGCTGGTCCCAACCCAGGCTGGTTAGGTGCAATTAGCTATATGTAGGCAGGACTGGGAGATGGGAGAACAGTGGTAATTTGAGTAGAGATTGTGTAGAGCTCTGAAGTTGGGACTAAGAGCAGTCGTAAATTGGATTTACAAAGGGTTTCTTATTTTCTATAATTATTACAGCTGTGTAATCTTTTAGTTCATATGGCATGCTCTCGCTGACAGGTTACCAAGAGTCAGACCACCTGATGCAGGATGCAGAGTGTTTGAACCAAGGGCATAACTTTGGTTTTACAATATGGGGGCTTGAGATCTCAACCCATTTAGGGGGGGGCAGTATTGTATTAGTAAGTCTTGTTTATTGGTTTTGATAATTTATGTCCATGCCTTGAACAGTGCCTTCTCGTTGCCGCTGATGCGGGAAATACATACTGTCCTGAGGTTTGTGGGAGATTGAGTACATGTATTAAGTGTAACACTTAACTTGCTTGGTGAGGTAGTGGCATGTCTCCAGTTGGAAACGGATGCGTCTGGGCTGATTTCATTTTGCTCATGGGTTTTGGGGTACGCTGACAGGCACGCTTATTCTATCCACCCATCGTTTCCACCCATTTAAAAAATGCCTTTCATAAAACTGGCATCACCCTCAAAACAATTCCTTATGACATGCTACTAAATTCCATAGCAATTGTCACTGAAGCCCCAGGCAAATGAGCAATAACTGGCATTCTTAGTTTCTGATATCTCATCTACAAACAAGCATGCGTTAATGGGCTGATACTCATGTATGAATGGCTTGTGTAACTGTATAATATGAAGGTGACACATTCAATGAAACATTTGCTCTTTTAGTTGTAAAGATTTAGACTGATTTTTCAAAAAAAGATCCTGCTTTATTATACGTAAGCCTATATCAATTTACAAGCTAAGCCCAATCAAACAAACATAGAGCGCAGGTACTGTTATAAGAGGAACACAAGCCGCACTCACTCAGTGTGCACCCCTGTCACGCGACAGGTACTGTTTCGTCACAGTGAAATCGAAAAGGGCGGAGGGTGTTTTAGTGAAGCAAAGGAACGATCATCTAGCTTAATTTAGAAGGAAGGATACAAAATACGTTATCGCATTTTTGCGTGTCTGTTTTATCTTTCATCGACCTTAAAGTGATTTTTTATACCTGCAAAGTTAAACACCTGAATTTCACAGGTCTATTGCTGATCTGTTTGATTACTTTTTTGTTAATGAAGTGTTAAGCACTTTTGGATTCTGCCTGGAAGTATTAGCCATAAGAAGGGGATGAGCACGGCTGTATTTCAAAATAAGGTACGTGTTTACTTTATTTTAAAATGTGTATCAGTTGCCTCCCAATTTACTTCTCTTCGCTACTGATGTGAATGTTTGTTAAAAACAACAAGCAAGCACGCAAGCAAGCAAACTGAATCTGAAAACCCATCAGTTTCTGCAGAGTATTGTTTAAGGTGGAGCTGTAACTGACGCCTGATTGTACCGACTTCTGATTTCGCTTATTAAAAGTAATGTACTTTTAAAATGACACCTAAACTGTTATAGATGTTTTAATAGACCTGCATTTCTGTTCAGTTTCTTGTGTTCACACATGAAGGGTTGAACTATAAAAATACTTTATTAAATATGTTAAAACATTATCAAAGATAATGACCCATTTTATGTTGAGCATACGAATCATGATTTCTTGGGTAATTTTAATCTTATCGGACATGGTGAAAATGTACTATAATACACATTATTTTGATTTCCTTTATTTGCTATAATTAAGGCAATATGGTGGCCCCAGAACTGAAGGATTTTGGGTTGATTCCTTTACTGTATGTGTGTGTGGAGCTTGGTTGTGTGTTCAGCTAATGTTCTCTGTCAAGAAAACATTTCAGGTGAAGTGTTATATCCTCCTGAGACCCCCCCATTCATTCATGTCCATTGTAGCGGACATTTCGTTTTTGCATCTATCTTTTCACTGATGTAAGGAAACACATTTATTCCTGTTGTACACTAAAGAGGACATGCTGTGGAATTAAAAATAACAATACATTTGAAAAAAAAATCTAAATTGTAAGATGTCTTATTTCCTCCAAAGACGAATAACCTAAAGTTGAAGGACACTTTTTTCCTTGGGTCTCAGGAGGATATAAATTGATCAGGTGTGTGACCTCTGCCATGCATTGGCATGTTGTCCTTTGCTTCCTGGGACGGGTTTCCAGGATCATCACCTAAACTTTACTGCAGAAATGGTATGGGAAGTGTGTAGATGTGATTAGTTTGCATGGGATTATCAGTTTTGTATTGTTTTCGTAGTTTGAAATATTAATTCATCAGAAACAAAACTGATATTGTAATCAATGTGATCTAAACTGAACAACACTAAATATCGAAAGTTTGGTTGTCATATCTATTTTTTATATTTTGGTTAGAGCTGGGAGATATGGCCTAAAAATAAAAAAATTTTCACAATAAATCCGATTTTAATCGATTTCCCCAATCCCCTACTTAAAATCAAACTATAGATGACAAATAGATGGTTCAAAACAAGTTTTAACTTTATCTTGTTTTTTTTTTTTACTTTAGAATTAAAGTGCAATCTGACAAGCAAAAAAAAAATATGCTTGCGAGATGGCAGACCACGCCATTGTAAACACTTTCAGAAACTGTAAAAACTTTTAGTATGATAATGAATCCCAGCAATTCCACAGTATGTATCCCACAGTATGGGCACAATGTCTTTTGCAATATACATCGCGACAGCGTTTGTTATTGCCTTCCACTGTGCCACATTCTTATCATATGGCACATAATTCGAAAACATGTTAGGGACGGTTGCTTGCTTTGGATGTTGTACTGGTGCTGCGGGTATTTTCATTTCCCTGGGAGCTGCACTTCTCCCACTCCGTTGCGTGCCTGTGTTGTTGGTGCTGGAATAAATTCGTCGTAATGCTTCCTTCGGTTGCAAGTTTTTAAACAGACTTTGCAATGAGGACTTGTTTGGTGTGTGTCCGATGGCCAAAAAAACCGAACCATTTAATTGCCATGTTGTGAATCCGCTAGTGTTTGTGTGTGCCCGGCTAATTTACCCGTGAAGAACGATGTGTCGCATTAGTTCCGCTTTTGGCGCTCGCATGTGAAATAAGTACAGTAATAAAATCGATTTTCATAAAAACACATCGTCCTGAACTGTAAATTCAAATTAATCGATCAAATCGATTTATCGCCCACCTCTAATTTTGGTTAAATGCTAAATGCCGATAAACTTTCAGATATACAGATTGCATCCTTTTCCGGTTTAAAATTAAAAAGATTTTGTATTTAGGCTGTATACATGCCAGGCTACAAATGTAGAGTCTTCATGAAAGGTAATATTTAAAAAACACAGATGTGCGATGCCACCCAGAATGGTCTTCTCAATAAGCATAATCCTGAATGGATTAGCACGTACTGAAGATGAATGTATGGCTGTATAATTTAACTCTACAGTGTGTGTTGAGGTATTTGGGGCTGAAAGACTTCCTCTCTTTATAATCTGTTGTATAGGTTGAACTAACAAGCACTGCAATACTGTCTTGAGTTGACGCCAATACTTGCCTCCATCTATATGTTGACATTGAACAAATATTGGAGGCACACATGAGTAGCATTGGGTGTCCCATCAAAAGTGATATCACTTCTAATTAGGCCATGAAAAGTCTAAAACACGGGTCTTCCATGCTAGGGGCTGCAGCCCAAAGTATGTTACTGGTAGGCCAAAGCAAGGCTTCTAGGACCATAAAACGTCCACGTCCCGGTGAAGGTGCATCCTCATGATACAGAAAACATAAGGAATTCCCCATGACAAGTTGCTTCTTTTTTTGCTTTGCCCTTCCAAATTTATGAAACCAATCATCTTCTTAGACTAGTCCGGAAATGCCTCCATCTTATATTTGTACTGAATGCTTGTGCGAGGAATAAAACCTGGGGTAGATCATTAACAATGCTTTAGTTATTGAGTAGTCGTCCTATCCATCCTTTTGAGATCATGTCACATAGTGATTTCCTTTGAGTGATCTGGTATGATTTTAAATAGGCTTCCTAGAGACATATACAGTAGTCATATGTTGTGATAGGTGGGCATGTCATTCCTAGACCTGTTCTCTGCTGGAAATGGGCAGAACAAAACCTGAGATCAGCTCACCATGTGTAGTTCAAAAGTCTGTAGTTTTTTTGCCTACCTGCCAAATAGGCATTCAGGTCTGAAACAGAACATGCGTATTATTCTGTGTGTTTAAGTATATAATTGCACTAACTGCATAGCTGTTTCTTAGTGAAGGTTAGTGAAGAAAAAATGACAGTGGGTTAGGTAGGTGTTATAAAATGCACCACAGATCTAACAGAATAGAACCTTCTGCATCCCCAGCTGCCTTTAAACTTGGTACAGCATGGAAAGTGATGTGTCTTGGGCGTACTGTCGATGTACTGGTTCCAGTATGGCCTTGTCTCTGAAGCAACTGGTTAAGAGAAAGGTCACCATGCCAAAGAGAGAATATTGAGACTTTTTTCAAACACGCCTCACCAGTTTACACCCCACTGTACAGCAGAAGGTGCAATGGTGATTCAAGGGTTGGAAGAGCAGCTGTCCTGCTCTGCAATAGGAGACCTAAATGCATGCTGCAGTGGCAGGTCTGTGATAAGAATGTACATTTTGCTATAGACTGCCGATCTGATTCACACAGAAATTTCTGACCCAAGCTCATTACGGGGAAATGGGCAAAGGTCCATTTAAAGGCGGCTGTGCAGATCTAAGCAAAGTGGCCATCAGCCAGTGGTGGTCAGCTTCTTAGGAACAGCCAGCCTGCATGTGTCATGTGGCTTTCATGGTACCAAAATAAATACTTTGAATAAACTGACCTTCAACCAGGGCTGACCATGTCAGGGTCCCTTCTAGGCTGTATTCCATAGTTGGGCATCCTAACCAACCTGGAAATTATGCTGACTAGTTGAATTGTAGTTTGAATTGATCAATTTTATATGCACAGCACCCTGATGCTCAACCTGGGGAAGAGTGAAATTTTTATCATGGCAAGCAGGGAAAAAAGTGCATTATTGGTTGTCTTGCCCTGTGAGCTGTGGGAGTTGTGTTTGACAAAAATACATTCAGAATATATGTAGTCAGTCAGTGATTTAATCAGACCTCTCAAAAGAATAGAACTAGGTGTGAGGAACAAGTCACTTCATCAGAGAGCCAGTCACACAGGCCAAACCTGTGAAATTCTGCTAGTCTGTACATTATTGGCCAGTTTCAAAGTCAAGGATTAAGCCTAAGCCTAGACTAGCTTTGAGTTACAATGGTGAATCTCCACTGAAACGCCAATTTAGTCCAAGACTAGTCTTAATCCTTGTTCGGGAAACTGGCCCTATAAGTCCATGTCCCTGATGCTTTGGAGCAGCTCTGTCATGGAAGCGGATTTTGCAGGGGAGCTGGCGAAATTGCTTGTTTCATCTAGCTGAAGGCTCCTGCTGCTTGAGAAGCTGAAGGAAGCAGAGAATGGAGCAGGTGGCCTTCTCTTCCACTGTCCCATGGCTTGGTTATGTGTACTGGTGACAAAGGAGTACATTTTTGTGCGAACCACAAAAGGCTGAATGCAGTTTGCATGCGAAGATGCCTACCTTCTTCCATACATCAGTTGGTTTCTGCTGGATTTCATTCAAGCCATTTGTTGCGGCCTTTGGTCTAGCAGCTGAGATAATCTTTGCTTGTTTGAGAAATGCTTTCACCTTTGGCAGGTTAAAAGGAGAACATTTTCTCACCACGTTCTGTTGGCTAATGGGAATACCTGGGAGTCAGTGACTCCCAACCTGGCCCTCGAGGACCCCGGACAGTCCACCTTTTTGCTCCCTCCCATCTCCTAGTAGGCAGAAATGAGGGCTGTCTGGAGGTCCCCGAGGAAAAAAAACTCAAGGCCATTATGCTTTAAAACTAATTCCACCTCATACCCCAGAAAAGACTACTGTCTGCTTTTCATGCTTTTCATAATGAAATAAATCATTTTAAAATGTGGTCAAAAATCTTCTTCATGACCTAGAAGTACAAGAAGAAATTTCTTTTTTGTGTATTGCTTATCCAGAAATGATACATGTTAGATGAACTCAAATTATAAATACTAAAGTCACAGAAAAGTTTATTTCTTACCTACCTTTTCACTTAAGTAAAACATGACCTGTTCTGTATCCATTTGAGTCATTTTGTTGTGCTATCATGAAAATTCAAAGCATGAAAAATATTCAAAGCATGAAAATTGTGTATCATTTTTAAATACATTCCAGCAAGGCAAAAAAACAAAATGGGGTGGGTTCAAGGCAACCTCAAATTGCTTATCCTTGATGTATTTTTTAAGGATCAGCATAAACCACCTGCATGTAATCTGTTATGTTTTGTGGTTGTAATGGAAGGCCAAGTTTGCATAGCTTTCATTTCATTTTGGCCCATGTTCTCAGCTTGTTATCAGTTGTCTGGTGTCTGTAGCAGGAGTACAAATTAGATCTTTCTAGTCCCCGGAGCTGCTGCCTTTTTCAAGGACTCAGCACTCTGCTGAGCATGGTAGTTGAACCTGAGACCTTCTAGTCGCAAGCACCATGTACTAACTTACTGAGCCACTTACATAATCAGTCTGGTTGTGGGTTTCTTCACTACTATTGATAGCTTAATTATGATGAAACAGTGCTTTTGTTGTCAAAAGAGGCTTTGCCTTTTGGCTCTGCCGTGGATTCTAGGCAGGGATCCAGCTACATGGCAGATCTGGAGAATAGGTGGTGCAACCCCAAAATTTTATTAATTGTAATAAATGTTGCCTATCTGCAGTATGCTATGTGATTTATGATGCATTTATATTTAAACACGCTGAATTATTGAAGTTCCTTTAGCGTATTCTTGATTATCCATCTTCCGTCACTTATGAACCTGCTGAATATCTTGAGAATCTTTTAAATGTCATTTATTCAGTTTGCCATGCCTATTTCATTCTGAGTTCTATTTTGCTTATATTCTTCATGGGATAAAAATATAAAAAGTATTGTGTTTTTTTTGTACAAAAATTCTACCTTGGTAAAATTGAAAAAAAGTTAAACATTTCTCCTTTTCAATAATGAAATACCAGATTTTTCTTTGCCATTTATAAATACAAGGTTATTCCGATCCTGTTTTATAATAGTATTATTATGTTAAGTTTCAGCTGTAAATGCCATTAGACATTTTTCTTTTGTCGCTAGGAATAACCAGTATTAACTGTAAATCTGACAAAATTCAGGATAAAATATGTCATAATATAAATATTTGTTGGAAACAGTGCTTTTTTTGTTTGATTGCAATAGGATTTTAATTTTACACATGGAAGTGAAAATGTCACACTCTGCCCAGCCGACCCTCGTGTTTCCTTCCCTGGCTGTTTCAGATTATGTCTTACCTCTTGTTCCTGCCTTCACTCCAGCTTGTACTGTTCCCTTGTTTCTCTTTGTATAAAAGTACTTCCTGCTCCCTAGTCCTGTCTTTAATGCCATAGCATCAATAAAGATCCTTTGTTTGACCCTCACACTGCCTTTGATTCCCTTGCTTCCTGATTGTGACAGAAAACAGTGAACAGGGCCACCCCTGATTAGTTTTTTGGAACTGTTGAATCCATTATTGACACATCTTTATAGAGTTATAGACATTTTAATGTCCTGTTCAGGGACTTTTGTCTTAATAACTGAGCATAAGAATAGCATACAAAATAAGGCTGATGCAGTCAGTGATATCACAAATTTGAACTTAAAGACTTCCTTAAAAGACTTTCCTTTTGTTTTCTCCTTATTTTCCAGTAGGAAAACATAAAATATCCCAGCCTGAGATGAAAAATAGAGAGCTTTATAAATGGAAAAGTCTCTATATGTGGTATCCTTTGACTGTTTTTACAGTCATAGATTATTTGCAAGTGTTTAGGCATTATGGAGTGTCCAGGTCTGGGTGTCATTCTTGGAATAGTCTTCTCAAGCAGTAATTACAGTTGTATTTATTGCAAAATTACTACTTTTGTTATTTATCGCTTAGACTAAAGCTGTCAAAATGAATAGTCATACATACATATTCTTTTCATAGTGATGACTAATCAGTGCATAGGATATTAAAAAGCAAAGGAGTGTGATGATATAGACTGATAAATAAGGCCACAATATACATATTGCAATATATTTTTGTGATTGTTGCTGTCTAAATTTGTGTGATATGGTGCTATATGCATTTTTATTACATTATGGCAGTGTCCACTACCATCAGTCATTGCTTAATGGTTGGTAAGAGAATTTTATTAGAAAAATGAATCTATATGGTTATGAATGTTCTCTGTTTAATGCTTCTGGCTTGTTCATTTATTTTCAGCATTTAATAGCTCTGACATCTTGATGTTTTGGAATGAATCACACAAACTTTCTTACTCCAGTAAGGTAATGATAACTATTTAAAAGTCAGTATTGTATTTTCCATATTTTTCTGTGTAAGGTACTCATGCTTCTCCTATGACTTGTTTCCTTGCATATTCCTTCATATTTAGTCTTCTGACAACCGAATACAAAGGAATACATAACAAATCATGGGAGGAGAATGAGTCTTGAATGTGTGTTGCACTGAGAAAATGTGAACTCAGTTAATGATTTTTGCATTGTAATTGGTCACATAAAAATAGTCTTATGATTTGTCTACAGTTACAAGTAAAATTCCCTCTTTGGTATATTGTTCTATCTCACACCAATGAGGAGTTGTTTGATGTGTAACATTTTGTGGCTTATAGTGTAGTGTTTGAAGGAAACATATCTTGAACACAAAGGAATGCAAGAGGCTTGTGAAGATGAAGGTATTCTGCCACACCTTTATCTTCAGCCTAACTATTGTTTGTCCTGTTGAGCCTGTTTGACTCTTGTTCCTGGAAATGCACATGCCAGTTAAAGTGATAAGATAACACAGTGTCCAGTTGTGTACCTGTTATCACCAGGATCCAAGTTCATTTATCCTGGATTCTTCTCATTTCTTATAACTTTTCATGTATTCAGCTTATAACTATTGGCAGTTTTCTTGGCATAATGCAGACAGAACTCCCCAAATACAAAGTAATAAAACCATATTTAATATCAATCACAGAGATGTATAATGTAACCAGTGGTGATCTTTTAAACTTACCTTGAGTCCAGTGAAACGCTGTTCCCCAGGCAGGGAGTGCAAGTGGTTATGGGACCAAAGGACTGCCACTTACAGCAGATGCTTTTCCGTTAATGTGATAACTCGAAAAGTCTGCAACGGATCTTTTTCAAACTTTGCAAACACACCAAAGTAAGGGGAAGGTTGACACTTGATTTTGCTAGCGCTATAACTGAAAGTGTTTGAAAGATCTTTTTCAATCTTTGTAGACACATTGTATAGGTGAGGAACTGATGAAATGATGAAATTTGCTTAATGGCACAAAAAGGAAGGGTAAAAAGACATTTGACTTTTAAGAACGTGATAAGTCAAAAAGTACTTGGATCTTATTACCACTTCACAAAAACATTCTACGGTTGAATATTTACTCACTTGTTCACCAATATTCCTTGTTGGTTTGTGGTCAAGGAATTGGTATAATCTGATTGAAAGAGCGAAAAGTTAAAGTTACTTAGATCTGTGAATACTGTACATTGATTTGAAAATAGTGTTAAAAGCAGTGGCGGGCATAGCTAGCCAAAAAGCTAGCCTTGATTAACTACTAATCCGCTAACTCCAAAGTTTAATTCAATAATGTTAAACCAATAAACCACAAAAAAATTTAGTGGAAGCTAGGGAAATAACGATATACTCAACTAAAGGTGGGTGATAAATCGATTTTATTGATTAATTCGAATATACAGTTCAGGTCAATGTGTTTTTATGAAAATTGATTTTATTACTGTACTTATTTTACATGTAAGCGCCAAAAGTGGAACTAATGCGACGCACCTTTCTTCACAGGTAAATTAGTGCGGTGCACGCAAACACTGTAGCGGATTTACAACATGGCAATTTAATGGTTCGGTTTTGCACCATCGGGCACAGACCAAACAAGTCCTCGTTGCAAAGTCTGTTTAAAAACTTGCAACCAAAGGAAGCAGCAAGACAAATTTATTCCAGCACCTACAACAGAGGCATACAGCGGAATGGGAGAAGTGCAGCTCCCAGCGAAATGAAAATACCTGCAGCACCAGCACAACATCCAAAGTTAAGCAAGCACCCATCCCTGACATGTTTTTGAACTGTGTGCCATGAATGGGGCACGGTGGAAGGCAATAACAAATGCTGTTGCAATATTGCAAGACATGGTGCCCATACATACTGTGGAAAAGCCGGGATTCATTAACGTGCTAAAAGTTTTTACAAGTTTCTGAAAGTGTTTGCAATGGTGTCGTCTGCCATCTCACTTACAAGCACATCTTTTTTGGCTTGTCAGATTGTAAATTGTCAGATTGCACTTTAAAGAAAAAAAACAAAATTAAATTAAGACTTGTTTTGAACCATTTGTCATCTCTTTGGTGTAGGGGAGTGGAAAATCGATTAAAATCAAACATCGGATTTATTGTGAAACAAATCGGTGATTTTATTTTTAGGCCATATAGCTAAGCTCTACACTCAACACACGATTCAATAAATTTCTCGATTCTGAGTTCAGGATATAATTTTCTCACGATTTTTCTATCAGAATGGGCTGCAGACAAATTTATTCAAAAATATTCCTTTATCTTTATAAACTGTGCAAAACATGTCCTCTTCTTAACAGTGCAACAGAGATTGAATAAAATACTGTTTTAAAAAAAATCCAAAATCTTCAAATAAATAATCTAAGGCTTGCATGCGCAGCTTTTTAGCGTGATTTGCCCTTTTAATAATCTCCGCTCTGGCAGTGGTGAACTGAGCTCACTGTGGTGCCGGTGGACATGCTGAAGCATGTTCATTGTGCTATTTGTGTATGTTATCAGACTTTTACAGTCTGTTTGCGCGCAGTTCTTGTCTTGTCTGTGCTTTTCTTGCCATTTTCGCTTGTGATTATCTGACCTAAATCCCATAGAAAATCTATGGAGAGAATTGAAGATCAAAACTTATAAATGAGACCCAAGGAACCTTCAAGATTTTGTGTGGATGAATGGCCAGAATCATTCGTGAGGGATGCAGACGACTGGTCTCTCCATACAAGAAGCATCTAGAAGCTGTAATCACCAACAAAGGCTTTCTTTACAAAGTATTAAATAAAGTGTGTTCAATACTTATTCCCTGTATCATTTCACTTTATTCATCATGACTCAACTTGTATACTTAAATGTTCTGATTTCTTTGTATGAATTCAATATTTGGCTTGATGGCAACATCTGGTGGACATTTTGTGTCAATAGCCAACTTAGAATTCCCCTTACTGATAAAAATACTGATGTGTCAAATACTTTTTCTGCTGTATGTAGGGGCTCTCATGTGTAAGCATGAGCCATTCACACCTGGCCACATCCTGCTCCTCTTTTATGGTGCTGATGAGGATGTATCTGGATTGTGTTTCTCTCTTGCATTGTTCATCATAGTAACATGCAAATGCAATTAGAATACATGGTAATGTGGCTATTTAGGATGTGAATAGTGATCTTGAGGTGTGAGCGGTCTACATACCCCCGATGCAGGTAAAACAAAGATAGGTGACATGGTTTACCTTTTTGCCTATTTAACCAAATTAAAAAAATTTATACAGTGGTACCTAAGTATTCAAACTCATTAGAACTCGAATGTCTTAAAAGTCGAACCAACCAGTTTGGAAAAAAAATTACCTAGAACTCAATCTGAATCTCAGAAGTCCAACTGTGAATGCCGAACTTGGATAACTTGCATGTGCGGGGAAATGAGTCCCATGACATGTCTCTCAGTGGAAAAAAAGGGTAATGCTTTAGTCTCAGCCTCGCATTCTTTGTAGTAGCATCGTTTGCCACGCCCCCTTCGTTAACCTCGTGTGATATCCCTATATAATCAGCTGTTTTTCGTTATTTCCAATTTGGAATGTGTATTTAAGTCCGCATTCAAGTATGTTTCTCCAATCCTGTCATTGAAGTCTACTCCGTGTTGTGCCTAGTTTGCCAGCATTAAACGCTGTGTTCTTAGATTTCCGTCTGCCTGACCCTTATTCCACACTCCCTGCTCGCTCGTCCTGTGCGCGGTGTGAAAAAAATTACTGTTTTGATAAATGTGCTCAGATGTCTTTAGTATATGCTCTTCTTGTTTTATCGTGTTCATTTTGTGTTTAGATGCTAAACAAAACATATGGTATGTAATATGAAATACTGGGGTGTAATATTTTGGTGCCAGGAACCAATTAATTGGTTTTCCATTATTTCTTATGGGGAAAATCCAATCAGAACTCAAACTTTTTAGGATTCAAACCCGAGTTCTGAGGTACCACTGTACTTCTGATAATGGACATTTTGAAAAGATGACGTATTTAGTCCGCATTTTTTTTCACGTTTCTGACATATGTAGTCAGTATTCATATGTAGTCAGGTAACAGTGTGCCAGAGGGACTGTTGCAGACATGCTCGCAATAGGCAGGAACAAATATGTACAATTTTTGGGGTTTTCTGGCTAAGTAAAAAATCTTTGATTTCAATCACTGATTGATTGATATTAACAGGCCAAAAAACATTCCCCACATTATACCATCACCAGTAGCCTGGACAGTTGACAAATGGAAGGGTGGGTCAATACATTCATGCTGTTGATGGCAAATTCTGACCCTACCATCTGTGTGCCTCAGCAGAAATCAAGATTTGGACTAGGGTTCATTTTTCCAGTATTCAAATGTCAGGTTTTGGTGATCCTGTGTTCACTGCAGCCTCAGCTTTTTGTTTTTGGCTGACAGGAGTGGAAACCCAACATGGTCTTCCTGTTGCAGTCCATCTGCCTCAAGCTTTGACATGTTGTCATCACAGTTCTATGAATTGATTATGTAACTTATCGTAGTCTTTCTGTTAGCTCGGACTTGTCTGGACATTCTCCCCTGATCTCTCTCATCAGCAAGCCATTGCCGGTACCATAACTCCATCACTGAATGTTTTTTTGTTTGTTTTTACACCATTCTCCTAACTCTAGAGTGTTGTGCATGAAACCCCCAGGAGATTAGTGGTTGCAGAAATACTCAAACCAGCCCATCTGGCTCCAAAAATCATGCCACAGTCAAAATCACTGAAAGCTGATTTTTTCCCCCACATTCTGGTGTTTGATGAGACCATTAACTGAAGCTCTTGACCTATGTCTGTATGCTTTTATGCATTGTATGGCTGCTACATGATTGGATGATTATATAATTAATTAATGAATGAGCAAGTGTACAGGTGTTCCTAATAAAGTGCCCAGGGAGTGTATGTACATATTATATATTCATTCACAGGTCCAGAGCATATCCCAGACCCTACAGGCGCAAGGCAGAGAATTACCCAGGATGGAGGCCCAGCCCATTGCAGGGCACACTCACTCACCATTCACATACACAGTTACACCTATGGAAGATTTGTCAACTCCAATTCACCTTAGCATGTGTGGGACTGTGGAAAATCAGAGAACCTGGAGGAAATCTGATGACACAGGGAGAACAGGCAAACTCCACTCACATGGAGCTGGGGGACACACATAGATACACACTTAATAAAGGACCAATAATAATAATAATAATAAGAATAATAATGAACCTGCAGATCACAGGCACAGAGGCTTAGCCCAGTATGCTACACATTACCCCCATTCCTTGTTGTTTTTTAGCTGCCAGACCTGACTGCAATGTATTCTGTAATTTTACTGCTATAGTCAATCTCTATGAATAGAAACAATGTGTGTGTTTGTGAAGATCTCATCACCAGTTTCATTACAGCATAACATTCTTAAAAATCATGGAACTCTTTTTTTTTTCTTTTTTTTTTTATATTTCCACAGTGACAAAAAATAAATTCACCCATTTTGGGATGAGGGTCAGGGTGGCTTTAGATTGTGCAAACCTCGGTCCTCAGGTGGAGTGAGGAATGAGTTGATTTGACAAGCTTTGACATGAACGTGACGAATGATTAAAACTACCCTCGTCATTGTGCTCTCTCTCTCTTTTCCTCCCCACCTCCCTCCCTCTCTGTTTCCAGAATAAACACAAGAACAGGCGTTAACTTTTTTCTTGTTTTGATGATACTTGCATACCTGTCATTTAACAGTTTGTGTACCAGCTGATTTGAACTAGCATCATTTTCACTCCAGATTTAAAAAAACAAACTAGCCAAGTATGTATTCTATGCTGACACCCAAATATCAAGTTAATTGCCTGCGTTTAATAGCAGATGATCTGCAAAACCAGTTTGAGAACCAATAATATTGGCATGCTTGTCAGAAATGTTAGGCCCACATTACTTTGAAAGCAACATTGAAGCAGACAGTAACCTAATTCTGAAGAATGCTGATTCAAATTTTATTCTCATGAGAAAAGCTTTGAATATTGATTCATTCTTCAATGATGAAATGTGTGCCCGTCACAGATGTCTTTTCAATCCACACCGAAATAATGAAAAAAATCTCATTCTTAGTCACAATTGCTTCTGTGGCGGTATGGCACATAGAAGCACAGAATACAAACTGGGGAAGATGGAGGCGCAGGAGGTAGCAGTATCGTTTGGTGACTGTAGGGTTGCAGGTTCGAGCCCTGGTTCCTTCTGACCTCATCAAAGTGTCCTTGAGCAAGACACTGAACCCCCA
>JABFEB020000132.1:21204918-21225912 GCA_019775895.2 Stomatorhinus ivindoensis
CTGCCCCAAGATCTAAACTTTTCAGTCCATTGGATATTGTTAGAATGGAAATGAGCGTGATCCCCATTTAGGTTTCATATGGTTAGTTCTAAACAAAAGCTCTTGAGAGTTACGGAGCTATTATGTTAACTGCTGTTTTATGCATTGTCTGATTAATTTGCCTTATGAGTATATTGTCAGCTTTACATGTATCAGGCTGTGCTAGTAGAAAAGCAAGCGAAGGATGAGGAGTCTTACTTACGGAGAGTTCAGACGCTGGACCGTCAGGGACCCACGGGGTGTGTCATTAACACAATGGCAAAGACGCACGAGGATCAAACAGGGTGCACGTAAGACACGGGCAAACCCATGCACGACAACAGGGAAATACAACCATAGAGGATCAAACAGGGTGCACGTAAGACACGGGCAAACCCATGCACGACAACAGGGAAATACAACCATAAGTAGAACATCAGGAAATACATGGGGTTATTTACAATTACGGGATGCTGGGAAATATATACCCTGCTGGTACTACACTGCCCCCTCTTCAGAGCTTCATCATTCCCAGTCCGCACCTCAGTTCCGAAGCAAGTTCCAGGGGTCTTCTGGCAGCCAGCGGTGCATTGCCTCCAATGGCAGGGCTTCCTGAGCACTGGCGTGGCTAGCTGCTGGTGGGTGCTGGTATTTTTAATCCCTCCCTGAGCCGACCCTTCCTCTTGTGCGCCTTAAAGGGACCTAAGACCCCTTGCAGGGGGTTTACCTGGCCGGGGCACCCCAAACACAGTGACTCCCCTCCAGACCCTCTTCTCTGGGGACAGCCAGCACAAGGAGCTGTTGCGGCCGCACGACAGTTTAACCTTCTCCTGACCCTGGCTCTTTTTCTTCCTGCATTGAGTGGGGCCCTGATGTTGTGCGGTAGACAGGTCCTGCCGCAGGGTCTTCACAGGGTTAGGCAGCTCTGCATAGCTACTACCTGGTGGATGGCCTCTTGGAAGCATGCCTCCTCCTCGCACCGCTCGTGGCAGTCGTTCGTGAGCTGGGCCTGCCAGTTGACCATATCCTCCAGCAGCAGGGTCCCCATGTTGCAGGCATGCTCCATGAGTTTCTGGTACTCTTCAGCCAGAAAGACCTGCCAACCACGGCAGGTATCCAGGTGCTCCTGCAGGTTGGGCTCTGTCTCCTGCTGCTCGTGGCACTCCTTGGCCAACAGTGCCATCAAGCACAAGGCACAACTCATGACCCCATAGTCGCTCCTCGTCATCCTGCAGATCGTTGAGCTTCCAAGCCGTGACATGCCTCCTCCCGACTGAGCAGTGCCGTCTCATGGCCCCATAATGCTGCCTCCGCTGCCTCGGCCAAACGTGCCTGACTCCCAGCTGGCCAGCTCACTGCACAGCCAGCCCAGCTCCTGCCTCACCTACTCTGTGGACGCCCGTAGCCGCTCCCGGTCCTGATGGTCCGACTCCTACCACTCCTCCAGCTCACGCCGCTCTTCAGCAAACCTGACATCCCAGCTGCGGCACACCTCCCTGCACTCATGCGGAGCAGACTATGCCTGCTTGTGCTTGCAGTAGGGGTTGCACGATTGATGATCGGGAAGCACTCCGTGGCCAGTGAGGTGCCGAATCCACAGAAGTGCCCACCTTCCTCGCACAACAACATTGTTGTTTCTGACGCGATTCCGGTGGGCTGGTAGGAGTGACTTCAGGGTGCGCTGTGTGGGTCTGGTGCATCTTTGATAGAGCAGATGCCTTCTTCACTCCAGCGTCCCCTGCTCATTTGCTGGTAGCTCTGGTACAGGCTTCCAGGCAGTGGCGTACATGGTGCCCTTCTTTCCAGCAGCACCAGCAGACGAGCTGAATTGTCCTTGCCTGAGAAGTACTACTGCTTCTCCAACACTGCTGCTGTCTTGCTGCCTTGGGTTCTGCCAGGCTTGGAGCAGGCTTGACAGATGATGTCGAAGACCAACAGAACATGCTCTTCATTCTAATGCTAAACAGGACTGTAACAGGAAACTGTAACCATAACTAGAACATCAGGACAAACACAGGGCTATTTACAATTACCTGCAGGAGATGCAGGAACATGCAAACTCTGGCAGTGATACAATGTAATTTTATTTAATTTTACAACAAATATAACCTCCCTAAAAGGAAAACGCCATGGGAGAAACCAGATTCAAAGGTGGGCCCACCCTCCAGGGACCAGCAGAAGTAGTCAAATGAGCAAGATGACAAGAAGTCCCAACACACACTGTCCAAGTATTCCAACAGCTTCATAGTCGAAGAGTCTGGGTGCTAGACTGGCCTGTCTGCAGTCCACACCTGTCGCCTACTGAAAAGATCATGCACTTCATGAAACAAAAATATATGACAAAGGAGACCCTGAACTGTGGAGCAATTGACATCCTATATAAGGCAAGAATTGTACAAAATTTCACTTTCAAAAATCCAGCAACTGATCGCCTCAGTTCCCAAATATTTACAGTGTTGTTAAAAGAAGTGATGCAACACAGTGGTAAACAGCCATATCCCAACTTTTTAAAAAAATGTGTTGCTAGCATCAAATTCAAATTGAGCAAAAAACCATAAAAACCATAAAATTTCTCAGTTTCAGCATTTGATTTGTCTTTTTATTCTATTTTCTTTTAAATATGGATTAATGGTTTGTAAATCATTGCATTCTGTTTTCATTTACATTTTACACATCACCCCAACTTTTTTGGAAACAGGGATGTGCCACAAATTATTCATCTTTCTTTGTTTTTCATCCTGACTGGTCTGAAACATTACATTGAAAGTGGTAAAGACTGTCCTGTTCTGAATAAAGTTACCATGGGATTGTCTCATATTGACTAATAAAATGCCGTGTACCTTTTTGAACTGACGCAGTTTATTCTGTATAGGAACATATGGGATGAGATTTGTCCCGTAATTTTAAACTCTGTAATAATAAAATTTTACTTTTAAATATTAGCAGGAATGATGATGATAGTGAATAAGTATAATTACAACCATGGTCTTGAAAAGACCTTTTTCAGTCTTGACCCCCTTTCGGTCTTGACTTTGACCGAATTTTTCAAAGTCATGGGACTTGAATTGAACTCTCCCCCATTATTACCTGTATGTAAACCTGCAGCAGTCAATTATTAAGACTGAATAACTAATGCTTCAGTTTTACAAGCCTGAAATATCTCCATGTGATGTCAGACGGTGATTTTTTTTGCAGGGGGCTGTGAAACAATTTACTTTGGAAATAGAGGAAACTGTCTGGTGATTAAAAGAAAAACATTTAGTTGTGAACCACCCTTAATAGTCACATCTTTATTGTTCCAAAAATGTTTTTGATATGAATGTGATGTTGAAATACAGGCATCCTGACCATGACCTGGACGGCTACAAAAAGCAAAGTGTTGTCAAAGCAAATGCACTACCAGTTAAGGCCTGGATAGCAATATTTTTAGTAAGATAAGAAAACTATCAGTGCCAGAAGGAAATTTCAAATTTTTCTAATACAGACCATGTGAGGCTAATATCAGGAGATTTTCTGTTGTTTAAGACTCTGAGTGAAGTCAGTTTTTTACTTTTTTCTACAGCCTGTCCTAATCAGTTTTCATGTGCCAGTGGATTCTGCATCGCGAAACAACTACACTGTGATGGCTGGAATGATTGTGGAGATCGAAGTGATGAAGAACAATGCAGTGAGTTTGTTCCTCCCTTCACACTGTACCAAGAAAACCCATTATTGCCACAAGTTAAAAGAGGAATGGAGTGTGGTATGCTGGTTTGGGATCTGTGCTTGTAACCAGAAGGTTGCCAGTTCAAATACTGTAGTTGGTTGAATATTCGGCCCTTCAGCATGGTCCTTCATCCCAATAGCTCAAGCCCCATTGTCTGACGTTGCTCTCTGACCTTCACTTGTATGTCTGGTTTCATACTGCTGTGAATACGTCCACACTTGTCAGTTTATTGCTTACATGGCAGAGGGTAGTGTATGTGAATGAACAGGTTATGATACTGTGCCTGTAATCGGAAGGGTGCCAGTTCAAATCCCCTGGTTGACAGTTATTTCACTGTTGGGGCACTAACCTTGTTTGTTTCAGGGACTGGTTGATCCTGCATTCTCAGTTGTGCATTGCTTTGGGTAAAAGAGTCTGTTTAAATGAATGAATGTAACGTCATTTGGGGAAGCATCTGACTCTTAGATAAATGAAGTACTGAGTGAGCTCTGTTTTCCAGAATGTGACCATGAGCAGTTTGCCTGTGCCAATGGCAGATGCAAACCCCTTTACTGGGTGTGTGACAGTGTCAATGACTGTGGTGACGGCAGTGATGAGAAGGATTGTGGTAAGTTATCTTCTCTGGCTGGGAATTTCCGCATTATAAGGCTATGAAGAGAGTGTTGTAGAGCTCTGCGTGGCAGCATTTTGATAAGAGGTGTTGATTTACATGATTACTGCATGATTGAAGACCATCCTTGTCTTCCTCAGAAGGCTTAAATGTAGCCTATTCCAGTTTATATCTCAGCCTGTAACTTAGTCACTTGGAGGGATCCATCATCCCTCCATTACTGTCCAAAGTAATGCATGAAAAGTGTAATTATTGTATTCCTCAAATAGAAAATACAGATCTATGCACTTATTATACGCAGACTGTAGCAGTGAAATATTGGCTGAAGCACCAAGGTGGAAGTAGGGCTGTGTAATACGATAATATATATCAGATTGGATAACAAAAATATCTATTGTGTCATATTACACTTTATTTCTTCATTTATTAGTAATGGAAAAGTATTGCCGGGTGGCATAGTGGTGCAGTGGTTAGCACTGTTGCCTCACACCTCTGGGACCTGGGTTTGAGTCCCCGCCTAGCTTCCATGTGTGTGGAGTTTGCTTGTTCTCCCTGTGCCGTTGTGGGGTTTCCTCCAGGTACTCTGGTTTCCCCCCACAGTCCAAAGACATGCTGAGGCTGATTGGAGTTGCTAACTTGCCCATACAGGTGTGTGAATGGTGTGTGAGTGTGCCCTGTGATGGGCTGGCCCCCTGTCCAGGGTTGTTCCCTGCCTCATGCCCATTGCTTCCGGGATAGGCTCCGGACCCCCCACGACCCAGTAGGATAAGCGGGTATAGAAAATGGATGCATGGATGGAAAACTATTGTGAGAGAACACAAAACTATTAGAAAAAATATTTTCCCACCCTGACCTCTTAGGGGCTCCATATACCACAGTTTATCTGTAGAATAAAAACACAAATACATGACTATCCACAAATATGTATTTTTAGACCATAAATATCATATGCAAAAAAAAAAGAAGTGATTTGCACGTGATAAGGATTTTGCATATATATGGATCTAGGAACCTAGTATAGATGATAATCTGGCACCAGTTTCATTTTTGAGACAAATTGTACCAAAGCTGCAGTAATGCAGTTTTTTTGAGAGGAGGGGAGAGTGTTTAGTAGGGCTATAGATTGTGGAGTTTGGGGGGTGTGGAGGGAGAAGGAATTAGATGGGGCAGGGATGACTTTGCTGTCCGGGGAATGCATTATTATCGTTCTGACAGCATCTAATTGGCTGTATATTTTTTCAGCAGTTCTGTTGCTCCCTGGTTGTTTTCTTGGTAAATCTTTTGTCCAACTCAGGATGTGAGGAGAGCGAATGGCGCTGTTCTGACGGGATGTGCATTTTGAAAACCCTGATGTGTGATGGGAAGAAGGACTGCTTAGATGGGAGCGATGAGTCAAACTGCATCACAGAATCATCTCGAAGTAAGCCATAGTCATCATATCGCCATCCCCTTGCTATGTCAGAGCGTGATAGTGCTCATATCCGTCGCTCTGTGAGTGAACCATAGTCATCGTATCCTCATCACTATGTGAGAGAGCCTTAGTCATCATTTCCTTCAACCACTTGCAACATGTTTTCTTAAGGTTACGTGAAATGTTAGTGCTTTGCGTAGGGTCTCTGGGCAGCCTTGCTTCATCTGTGTCATCTGCTGTACTTGTTGTTTCTTGTAATTTTAAATGCATCGTGGTTTCTGCACAGGGATTAATGTCTGCACTGACTACAGCTTCAAGTGCAAGAGTGGGGAGTGTGTGCACAAAATCAACGCAGAGTGCGACCTGACCAATGACTGCAGTGACGCATCTGATGAACAGGGCTGCAGTAATGACAGCATTTCTTTTCCCTGCTGTGTACCTGTATAAACTCGATTGCTTGAGCACTTGACTAGTACTTTTACTGAATCGGAGCTTGGCAGCCCACCCCTCACCTCTCAATACATTCACTGGGTATTCATTGCCTTCCCCTAAACCATTATTTATTTAGGGAGGGTCTGGGCATGAAAGAACCTTTTTTTCTGCACATAAATCTGTCTGTTTTGGAGATGATGGAATGATTTCTAAGAATGATTCCGGTGCTGCTGTCCATCCATCCATCCATCTTCCAACAGTTTGGGGAGGGGCAGGGGCTATTTCCAGGCAGAACCAGACACAAGGCCGGGGGACACCATGATAGAATAGGATGACAGTCCATTACAGGCCACAACCACAGACCTCACTATCTCCAGGTTAAGGACACCAGTTAGCCCACGGTACATGGAGAAAATCCACGCAGCACAAGCAGAACATGCAAAGCATGAACAACCTTGCTCCTGCTGCTATTTAATTTGTGAAAGCATATCTGTAAAACACTTGGTCATCCAGAGGAAGGTTTTATTCATTTATGCTACTTATCTTTTAAACCCAATTTAATTTGCTTGCATCACTCCCCTAACCCTTCCCTTCCTTTCTCTGGCCTGCCTTTTCTTTCCTTACCCTTTCCTTCCCATCCTTTTCTTCCTTTTCCCTTCCCTCGCCTACCTTTTCCTTCCCATCCTGTTCCCTTCCCTTCACCTACCTTTTCCTTCCCATCCTTTTCTTTCCCGGTCCTACCCTTTGCCGTCCTTCCCTACCTTTTCCTTCCCATCCTGTTCCCTTCCCTTCACCTACCTTTTCCTTCCCATCCTTTTCTTTACCTTCCCTTTGCTTCCCTTCCATGCCCTGCCTTTTCCTTCCCATCCTTTTCTTTCCCGGTCCTCCCCTTTGCCATCCTTCCCTACCTTTTCCTTCCCATCCTGTTCCCTTCCCTTCACCTACCTTTTCCTTCCCATCCTTTTCTTTCCCGGTCCTACCCTTTGCCGTCCTTCCCTACCTTTTCCTTCCCATCCTGTTCCCTTCCCTTCACCTACCTTTTCCTTCCCATCCTTTTCTTTACCTTCCCTTTGCTTCCCTTCCATGCCCTGCCTTTTCCTTCCCATCCTTTTCTTTCCCGGTCCTCCCCTTTGCCGTCCTTCCCTACCTTTTCCATTCCATCCCTCCTCAGTGTGTGGCACCAGGCCCTACAAGCACAACCGCATCGTGGGTGGCCAGAATGCTGACATCGGGGAGTGGCCGTGGCAAGTCAGCCTACACTTCATGACCAATGGGCACGTCTGCGGTGCCTCCATCCTCTCCAAGACTTGGCTACTGTCAGCTGCTCACTGCTTCCAAACAACCTCCCCTGAGTATGTGCCATGGCGCAGGCCTCTCTAGTGCCGCTGTCTGTGTCATACAGCAGAGATTTAAATCCTAAAGTTTAAATACACCCACTGAGCAACTGAACCACCCCCTTAACATTTACGTATCTATCCACCCGTCTTTTACCTATTTATCCCAGTCTAGATCACAAGAGGGCAGCACAGGGCACATTTCTGGGGTACATCTTGGATGGGTTGTCAATCACTCGCAAGGTACACACATGCATACACACAATAGTACATTATTGGAAAGTAGGCTAACTGTGTGAGTCACCAAGAAACCCATCCTTAGCCTTTGTGTTCTAGTTTGTTATTTTTAGTATCAGATTCAGGGTGCACAACAAAACATCATTACCACTAAGCTGACATCCTGTCCAGAGTGTGTCCTCGAATCGTGCCTTGTGCCGCCCTCTTCTAACCTAGACTGGGATAGCCTCCAGGCCCCCGTCTGTCATCCTGACCAGACTAAGCAGTTACAAATTCAGGTGGATGTATACGTCTGCTATTGGTACCACTACTATTAATATTATTTCCATTATCATTATTATTAGTACTATTACTTTTACTGTTACTCCTACCACCACTATAAATCATCATCATGTAAGAATTGTCTTAAAACTCCCTTGTAAATGTTTTCTTTTGATACTTGATTCTGTCCTCAGAATTCTTATGACCATTTCACAATTGATACTTGTATTTCTACAATTCTGACACTAGGTGGAAGCACTAACCTTCTGTTTGAGAGTTTGTTTCAATCTTCAAAATTTTTGCAGTTTAAGTCTGAGTCATAGTGCATCCAGTGCTACTCCATATTTTATAAACTCCTATAGTTGTTTGGTAATGTAAACATGAGACAGAAGTGAATATTTCACTTTGGGTTCAGGCTGCTCAGTTATGGCCAAAATCATAGTCACGATTCATTTGGTCAATATTGAGATCACAATTTAACACAGTGGCTTTGGGAATACCCATGCATTTATTGAACTTGAAAAATGAGAGCTTCATTGTGAAACAAAATGCTGTACAGTAATTGTTTTATCTTGATTATTTTGGTCAGATAATTGTCAAAATGGTAATTGAACGTACAATTGAAAGTAAAATGACCAACTCTACTTTGTGTATTGTATTGTACAGTTATTTTTCAAATGTCCACTGTGTTCAGAAATCTCATTCCTGACAACTGGCGGGCATACAGCGGATTGCGCACCCAATTCTCTGAGGAAAACGTGCAGATGCGCAACATCAAAAGGATAATCACCCACCCGGAATATAATGACATGACGAACGATTATGACATTGCCCTGCTGGAGCTGAACGAGCCACTGCTCTTCACCAACACAATCTACCCCATCTGCCTGCCTGACAGCACTCACGTCTTCCCAGCAGGGCTTTCCTGCTGGGTGACGGGCTGGGGGACGCTGCGCGAAGGAGGTGAGCTCCCCCCCCCCCCATATCAGAAACATCTTCTTCCTTACAGTACTTCTCTATAGAGCATTGTTTCCATACCTGCAGACCCCGTGTATGATTTGAGTGCCAACAATTACTCTTGAGATAATATCCATATGTCTTTTGTTCACTCCATTAATGCATTCATTTGGAATTAAGTTTAAAAAAACTGAAAGGGCTGGACTATTGCCTCACACCTGGAGGTTTGAATCTTACCTCCTGTGTGTGTGTGAAGTTTGTGTCTTCTCTCTGCATTCTGCAGACCATCTCACAGACATGCAGTTAGACTAATCGGTCTCTCTCTATTGCCTTGTGTGTGCGTGTGTGTGTGTGTGTGTGTGTGCATGCATTCGGCCATGGATGGTCATCACATCCAGGGTGCACCTCAGCCTTTTGCTCTGTGCTACATGTAATTGGTTCCCAGCCCATCTGTGACTCTGGCCAGCATCAGCAATTAAGAAATGTATGGGTGGAAGGGAAGATTCTTTTGTAACTGTCCAACATATCTCTTGATGTTTTGTTTCTTGTTCCTTTCAATGACCACTAGGTAATACTGCACCAATCTTGCAGAAAGCAGAGGTAAAGGTCATCAATGACACAATCTGTGATACGGTAACAGAGGGCCAGGTGACATCCAGGATGCTCTGCAGTGGGTTTCTGGCGGGAGGAGTTGATGCCTGTCAGGTGAGGGACATAAACATACCTTTTTATGTTTATTGTGCGTCTAAAATATCTACTGTTTACTTGCTATGGCTACAAAGACTTTTCCAGCAAAGTAACTTCCAGAAAATGGTGGACCAAAGCTTTATTGTGTACCCTAGTCTGGCTCCTTTCCTTGTCCTTCCTCTTGTGTCAGATTCACAGCATTTTCTCTCCTGGCCCTCCCCTGCAGGGAGACTCGGGGGGCCCTTTGGTATGCAGAGAGGAGAGTGGCAAGTGGTTCCAGGCTGGCATCGTGAGCTGGGGCGAGGGCTGCGCCCGCCGAAACAAGCCCGGGGTCTACACACGCGTTACCAAGCTGCGGGACTGGATCCGGGAGGAAAGTGGGGTGTAGATCGGGCATATCCAGCAGGAAAACGGGGGCAGTTTCGGAAAATTCACATGTAATACCGACATGCAGGTCACTCGAGCAACTGTTATAAACAGATTGAAGGTGTTGGGATGAAAAGTTTCAGAAAATTTGTGAACATTCTCTTCAGTCAATACTGTTATGAATTGATATTTAACAATTATATATATATATATATATATATATATATATATATATACGAATAAACATTAATACAATAAAAAGTAACATGTCTTGGGGACACCCTTCGCATTCATGAATTTATCACATTTCACCACCAGCTCACTTTTAATTAAATAACTTCATTATCTATTGAAGTTTAGGAGGTATTGATAAGCCAAATAATGTGTGCTGGTGGTCAAGTTCAACACTTAGATGGGCATGTTGGATGTTAACTGCAAATCCTGTAGTTTGATGAGAAGTTTTAAAATGACACTTTGATGGACATACAGTCATAGTATTACAAAATCTTATTTCTTATGTGGTGGTCAGAGAGATTTTATCCATGAGGTAGCTCTCAAATATTAACCACATTCAGCAAGTTTGCTATCAGAAGACTTTTGGCCATTAGATGGGATCATTTGCATAGCTTTCTGAGGTATGAAAGGCCAGGCTGATCATATGCATTAAGAGAATAAGCAGAATTTTTTTGGTGAAATTGTAATATAGTTGTGATGTTTTATGTGTGGTGGTTAACACTGGTCTGAGGTGGGATGTAAAACGTACTTATGTATAATATGGAGATTTTACTGCGGTTTTAACAATGACCATATAACACATAATGTTAGTCATATTGGTGAGGATTTTGAACTTTGAAATTCTTGCAATATTTCTGAAGACCAGCACTTCTTAAAAAAAAGTTAATGCATAGCCTAGTTAAGTGTAGACTTTTGAAAGTTGAATATATTGGTACATTGATGTCTCTGTAAAATGCCAAGTCATGATTAGACAATTAAATTATTTATGAAAGGGACAGATTACATAATTGCCACGTGAATTTCTGGCTATTTCGGGACTTGATGGTGCTGTATTCAGCGGGTCAGGGATCTTTTCTGCTATTAATATTTGCACAGATGATGTGATATTTTCTCATGTTGAAGCCGGTGGACAGTATTCCATACAAACATCCCTGTTTTTTTAAGTTGTTCTTTATTTGCTGCTTGTTAGGTTTTGTGTCACTGTTCAGAACTAAAAGTTATTTTCCAGTTCAGTTACAGGCAGTTCATAGGATATGAATGAGCTCTGTTCCCTAAGTCTGTCTTTAAGTCGAATTTGTAGGCAATTCAGAATAATTATACAGCACATAATAATGTAATAATAAAAATAAATACATACTGTATGGTACTGTACAGTACCTCGAGCCGACACACCACTAAAGCCACGCAATGTTTTCATAAGCTTCACAAAGTAATAAGTACATTCATTTTTACAAGTCATTGTATTCAACTAAATATTAAATATAATAGGCTTAATAACAGTCCGTTCGTAAGTTGTCTGTAAGTTGGACATTAAGTGGGAGACTGCCTGTACAACAAATTATTTACTTTGCTACTCTTAGGAGTATGTCACGATATAGAGGTAAATTAAATTCTGTCATGGTCATACACAGTGTTGAATTATCCATTATTATGTGGTCATTTTGTATTTGGTCCTTTTTTATCATGTTTTATTTTGTTAAAGTGCCTGCTATTAATATATGTTATAACCAGGGGAATGATCCAGATGGAATCATAAAAAGGACTATATGTATTTCAAGGTAACGAGATCCTTGCTTAGAAATCAATTGCAGTAACCCACAGAAATTTACCATTTAAAAAAATAAATATATATAAAGAGATGTATAACAAATGTCGAGCACTTGGTTGATGTACCAGTAATACTGGTTTTGTTGTATAGAGATTTATGCACTAGTACCTGTGTCTGACTAGGTACATGGTGCCCTTGTTTGACGTTTTGTTTATATGCACTTTTTATTACAACGATCTCCTCATTGTATTCAATAAATATTGTTTGATTTTGAAGTCCTTGTTTTGTTGTTATACCTTGTGCTAGAAAAACGGTGGGCTTCCTGTATTCTCAAGGCATGTGAAACGTTTAGCATTTGTTTCTGTTGTCGGTCTTAGTGCTTTATGTTGTCTGTCCTCCCAGCCATTGTCAGCATTTGTCAAGTGTTGCTCATAATTAAGAAGCATGGAAATGCACATGACACGGTTATAGTGTCACATTATGCCTTGCTTTGTGAGACTGATTTCCTTGTCACTTAGGAGTCAGCTGGTGACTATTCCTGAGTGTCATTTACAGGCAGGAGTGCTCAAATCTTATTTGTCTTCATCATAATAAGCATTTCTACATTGGAAATGTATGCAACAGGATTCCAATGAGTGTTTTTCAGTTCAGGTATACGTGTGGCCTTGTCAAAAAGCATTTGTAAGCATTCAGTTGTACGTCCTCAAGCATAAACTTTATCCCAGCTGGGCAGGTTTATCTGAAATGGTTTTATTTAAATATAAATATGTGTACAAAGTTACAAGCACAATCGCTTTTTAACATAATCCATTATTAAAAATTAAATAAAACAATGGCCATTAGTCGCATTCAAAAAAGCATTTCTCTGCTTTCGTTGATGGACAAACAGTAACAGACAAATGGGGGACAGATTTAAAAATCAAGTTAGGATATATATTCATGTGTATATATAAAGATACAATTTACAGTAAAGCAGCTCACACGCTGTACATTAAGGCTTATATAAAATATAAAAATAAAGACGAGCAATATTTTTCACTCTTTGCTTCATTTCCCAACCCAGTGGATTGTGGACAGTTCTGAGAAAATGGCAGTACACCGTTCCAGTGAACTGGATCCAAGTTGCAACAAGATACAATATGTAATCTTTCACATTGGCAATGGAAATGAAAAATGTCGAAGTATTTCACTTGAACAAATCTGCATGCGACAGATAGACAATGTTTTTGTACACTTAACTAGTTTTTGGGTAGTATAGGGTTTGTAAACATTTTCAAGCTTCTACCTACTCGTGTCCCGCAACCCTCACCAGGATAAGCAGTTGGAAGATGGATGGATGGATGGATGAATACTCATGTGACTGTTTCCCATTGGTAATCAAGCTTTATGACTGAAAATTTTGGCTAAATTGTAACCAAGTTTCAAAGCCTTCTCTGTACAAGAACACAGCCTTAAACCGAAAATAAGATACATTACTAAATGGCGATGCTTATAATTTTTAAAGTGAGCCTAGGATGTACACTGTAATCGCACAGAAATGATACAGTGAGGCAGCCATTTCCACTTGCGCATATCCCACAATCTTTGGATATTCATTCAGTCACTCATCCCCCGTTGAAGCAAAATTGATTAATACAGACTATCCTTCATCTTTCGTAGCTGTAACCTAATGCTATCAGCTTTTGTCTGTTATTTGAAATCCATTATTTTCAATTGTCTGCACTGATCCATCAGGCCAGAACTATTTTCTGAAATAATCTTACAAGCATAAAATATCTTTTTAGGAAAGTTCTACAGAATTCATCATCCAGAAAATATGTGAATGCTGCTTGCTGTACTTTTATGCCTGTTTCACAGCTTGAAGTTGAATCTCATGGTTTGACTCAGTCTTTTATAATGGATCGAAACGTGAATGTGCTTAGAATTCTTTTGCGTGCTGATGGAAACAAAAAAGAATGAGTTTTCTTTTTTAAAAAAAAAATTAAGTTCACAAGATGCAAATCTTTGAATCCCGTTTTCACCCCACAGCCATGGGGCATTTGGTAAGAGGAGATTTCTAATTTACGCCGTCCCATACACAATATAAACCATAAACTGTTAAGCAGATGGCATCAGTGAAACTAGTGTGGCTTTGCCTTTGTCATCCATAAAAAAAATAAATAGTGAAGCACACTTGAAGGGAATTCATCATCAGAAGCTCCAATTCATCCAGAGGATAAGAAGATACAGATCCAACTGAACAATAACACACAATAAATTAAAAACAGTATTCCCAAAAAACTTAAATCTTCAGCCAATGGTCCTCTTTAAGACCTATTCCACGGGAAAGGGAAGCAGTGTCCGTGTAGCCTATAGAGAAGATGCTTTAATAGATCACTTATTATCCCTTTGCAGCATCCCTGGCTTGTCAAACGTGTGTCTGCATGCGCTGCTGTGAGGGGCGGCTATAGTCAGACAGCTGTGAAGACACCTGGGAGGAAGCATAGGAGAAACGCGAGGAGCTGGACACCTTGCTGGCTTGGTCCGATTGATCGTAGGCATCCACTTTCTCATAGGCAGAGGGCTTGACGTAGCTCGTAAAGGCACGGCCGTATGTGACAGGCAGGTAAGCAGAGCTGCCATACAGGGGCTCGGGGGGGTACATTCCCTGCTGCTGCTGCTGTTGCTGCTGCTGCTGCTGCTGTTGCTGCTGCTGCTGCTCATAGGTAGAGCGTGCACCCGTGGTGGTGGCATAGCGATGGGAGAAATCATAGATCCGTGGCTGGGTGCTGTGCTGCCCGTACAGCGGGTTAGGTGAGGCCAGCTGGGATGGAGTATAGACAGGCCGTGGATTGGACACATATTCAGAAAAACCACTGCGCACATGCCGATCTTCATGAGCCCGAACATTGTAATAGCCATTGGTGGGATCCTAAACAGAGAGACCAGATTAGGCTCCACCCAATTTAGAGGCAAGCATGCAAGAGGACAAAAACGTGCAAGTGTCATCTTAAGTTTTCCATTTCTGCTTTACCTTGATCTCAGATCGCTCATCCTCCTCCTCTTCTAGAAGGTCGCTGTGTTCTGTTCGAGATGTACCTGGAGATTCGCTGCTGTTTGGGGCCTGAAGGTTTAAATATATTATAAAATCAACAATTAGACCTACTTAAAACTGTAATAAGCTGTGAACTGCTAATTTTCCCCATCAAGCTTTCGTAAAAATATCAAGTAATTTAAGTACTAATGTGCTGAAAGATTTTTATAAACAGAGACACTGTACCATAGGTTCCTTGACATCTTCCTCATCGTCGTTGCTCCGTGTTGCATTGTGATCACTGTGAACAATTTGGACTCTGATGTCACTTTTAGAGAGCCTTGTTCCCTTTTTACCTTGAGAAAAAGTGATTCTTTAGTGGTTATTTGAAGCAGGCATAAATGATAACTGAATAATCCAAGCAGAGTGTCACCTAAAACCCTCACCCTATTCCTAGGCCTAAACTCTTAAAAGCTCCAAACATGATTTATCCAAATATAGAGTCCTAAACACATAAACATTCCTTAGTGGAGTTTCACCTTACTTTTTACAGAGTTTCTGCAACAGAGGGTGACCAGGGTGATGACACAGATGAGGAGGACACAGCCTCCACCGACTGAAGTCCCCACAATGATGAGTATAGGGAGAGCCTCTGTTAGGAAGGAGCAAAAGGCCAGAGGTTAGTGCAGGTGCCCATCATACTGTAATTCTTTTAGCAAGTAGTATTTAGTGCCATTGAAGGCATGAATTAAACTGAATAGAAACCAGGCCTGAAAATGTCTATAATTTCCTATGGGAAAGGGCAACAATGCATGATGAGGCAATAGGCAGCAACCTGATTAGAGATGCTAGGTGATTCCACACTGCAACTCCCCTGAGAAAACACCAATAAACGGACACAATTTGCTAAGTGACAGCTCTATTTATATTGTCTCATACAACAAAAGATGTGATTCTGTTATCCTTATTTAGGAATTATTGAGAAAAACTGCAATAAGGCTTGAAAATAATGTGTCTTTTTTGCCTCTTGAAACATCCTAATATTCTAAATTCTCTTTCACAACCAGTGTACATGTAATGATACTTTTCTCATCAAAGCCAGCATCCATCTCCTAGCCACTTCTCCTGGTCCATGCCAGTGTTTCCCAAACAAGTCCCTGGGGAACCCCAGCTGGACTAAGTTTTTGCTCTTTCCCAGTTCCTTGGGAATTGGGAGGGAGTACAAACGTGGACCGCTGGGGGTCCTTGAGGTCTGATTTGAGAAACACTTTTCTAGGCAGACCAGGAATGGAGCACACCTAGTGCAGCACAGGACACTGTAATGACAATTAGCTCCATGTCTTTGGAATGTGTGTGGAAAACACAGCTCCTGGTAGAAAACCACGCAAACTCCGCACAATCAGGGCAGAGGCAAGTTTCAAATTCCAACACTGTAGGTATGATAAAAATGTTTCAGATTACATACACATCGATCTAAACTCAATTTAAGTTTTTAAAGCTGTGAAATTACACAGGTATGCTGATGGTCGTTAAACAGTTTTATAGAAGGGCCCCAACCTTGCTCCTTGAGGGTGACCAATGCAGTGCCTGTTCCAAAGTGGTTCCAGGCAGTGCAATTATAACGTAGCTGGAAGTCTTGTGCAAGGGTCTCCGAGAGGATGAGGGAAGACAGGACCCCTCTATCTGTGGAGCCTGTCTGAACAGTGAAGCGTCCCGAAGAGCCAGAAGCCAGGCTCATGTCCCCGAAGGTCCACACCTGAAAATAAAGGGAGAAGCACGTGTGTTTCAGAAAAGGTTTAACTGCATATTGCATAATATATATATAGATTAAATGAAACTTTGACCACAAATACAATCCGCAGTTTCCCTAATATATTATTTCCTCATATGAGGAAAGCAAATTTTTAATTCACATGTTTTTAGAAATAACCATCCGTTTTCTGTACAGGTCTGTTCTGTTCAGGGTCATAGGGGGTCTGGACTCACGACCCATCGCAGGACACACACACCAATCACACCTACAGACAATTTGCTAACTCCAGATCACCTTGCTAGCATGTGTTTACATTGTGGGGAGAAACTAGAATGCCTGTCAGAAACCTCATAATGACACAGAGGGAACAGGCAAACTTCACACACTTGGATCCAGGGCGGAAACTCGAACCCCGTCCCAGAGAAGTGAGGTGACAGTGCCAATCTGCTACCTCACTGTGGCGCCCCATTTTTGGAATTATAATTCTTCCTATTATACAGCCTTCCTTTAAGCGTGAGTGTGGTGCCCTGATTTCATTGCTCAGTTCTTAATAATGTCCTGGCAGGCCTTGACTCAGAGGTCAAACTGGCCATTTCATGTAGGCCCTAATTCTGAACACTAATTAAGAGGAATCCTGAAACACCTGAGGGATGTTAGCCAGAGCGTGTCTCTTTACATTTTAGTGTCTGAACAGTGAGGTCACAGTCCACAGACCTAGAGGCCAGCTGTGGGAGCGACAGGGGGAGTGCTTGAGCATAGATCTGCATGCTATTGTAGATGTGCACATGGAAAGTGCCCTGGAGATACACTTACGATCTTGTCAGGAGGGGGGCTACTGTCCACCAGGCACTCTAGCTTGCCCTTGGAGTTCTTGACTGCGTGCTGTGTGGCATCTGCAGTAATGATGGGGGGGCCTGGTGGGAAGATAGGATATAACGGTGAATGAGGTAAAAGGAAAGCAAGGTCAGGCTAGTTCCGGCAAGAAGGGGAGCTACTGATGATGATGATGATGATGCTCAGGGGAGACAAGCACATACATGAAGGGACACTGAGAGCAGAAAGCTGCTAACTTCAGAAAGAAACCCAATGCAAAGCTGATGAATATAATACAACTTGGTGCAGATGAGCTGGTGTCAATGTAATGTTCCTCACTGACTCTGATGAAGAGCCTAATAAAATTTGCCACCACTGAAGTGCAAATGCTACAAACGCTTACCATTGACAGTGAGTGTGACCTCTCTCTCAGCCACCCCAATCCTGGGAACAATCGCTTTGCAGGTATAGACTCCAGCATCTTCCTGTGTGACAGCCTTCAGCTGCAGCGTGTTCCCATTGCTGAGAACCTGGGGTCAGATGAGGTAAATACAACACTGAACGGATTCAGCACACCGGTACTAGCGCTGTCGCCGAGACAAACAGGAAACTGACATCGCAGCGTAAAAATATCGGAACTAACGTTATAAGTTAATCATGCAATTAATTGCCTTGTCAGCAAGGCTATGCTTTTCAAATAATTGTAACTACAAAGGCAGGAAGAGAACAAAAGATTCTGAATGAGAATCTTTTTAACCTTTTGACCAGCTACATTCGGTCACTTCTGAGGTCATTGACCCCCAAATTTCAAGCTGTGATTAATCCATTTAGCTTCCCAATTATTGAATTACCCAATTAGTCCATATCGCCTAGATAATGAAATATGCACACTGTGGATTAAAATAGCCAAATTTCCATGGGGCACAGTGGGGCATCTTGCTCTTTATGCAACACAATCGCTTCTACATCCTACCCAGGCATTGACATGCAACTCTAAGTCATCCAAATAAATCTGATAAAATAGCGCACAGGGCATCCTGCAAACCAGAATCTGGTGAGTGAATGAGAAACTAAAATAAACATAGACTGGAGATTCAAATACCACACAGTTTCAGTGATTCTGAGCCTAAGCCTCAGACCCTTGGGGACACAAGACATTTAAAGAAGCAGAAAGAATATACTGCAATGTGTGATCATCCATTAAAGTCACCCTCTCAGTTTTCAGCAGAAACCGCCTATTGAGATTGAACCATATGCCAGCTAAAAAAAGACTGAGAGCTACTGCACTGTCTAGGTTTGTTTTGGGATTCCAGAAGCTGATCTTACCACACTGGAGCCCTGCTTGGTCCAGGCCAGGGTTAAGGGGGGATTGCCCGTCCATGAGCAGGTGAAGGCTGCATCCATGCCTATGTCTACAGCCACAGGCTTCGGCTCGGATAGCAGTCTGGGACCAACTAAGGGCATCAAATTTGCAGCATATTAGTCAATATTCTATAAAAACTCAAGATCTAAAAGCATTGAAGAATAACAAATATTGCCTTAAATAATCAATCAGCTTTTTTATGAATCTATTAATACAAAGCTATTAACATTTTTGAACAACTTTCAGCACAGCATAAGTAGTGCGCCGTTGACTTACACTGGACATCTACCAGTGTGCTGACATTGGTGCTGCCCACAGAATTGGACACCTCACAGGAAACTGGGTCTGTGAAGTAGGAGTAATCCACTGTCACCTCCAGCCTGTCTCTGTTGGCTTCAGCTATGGGAACACCACCCTTTGACCACCTGGTTGGGGTACATCAGTTCACAATAATATTAATGA
This sequence comes from Stomatorhinus ivindoensis, assembly GCA_019775895.2. Lineage (NCBI taxonomy): Eukaryota > Metazoa > Chordata > Actinopteri > Osteoglossiformes > Mormyridae > Stomatorhinus > Stomatorhinus ivindoensis. The sequence goes on from JABFEB020000132.1 coordinate 21,224,125, forward strand.
CATCATTAAACCATACTGCAACATGCAACGTCAAACACCAGCATTTATTGGTGCAAAACCATATTCAAGATGCATTCATAGAGCATTCATAAGCAGAGTGTAAGTATACTTTGCATTCATTATACTTTCATTGAACAACACGACAGCTTTAATATACATTAATAATAAACATAGTTGGCCAGTTTCCCAGTCAAGGATTAAGCCTAAGTCTAGACTAGCTTTGAGTTACAATGGTGAATCTCCAATGAAATGGCAATTAAATCCAAGACTAGTCTTAATCCTTGTTCAGGAAACCGGCCCTATAACTGTATAATCAATTTAGGCATCAAAGTCTACTGAGAACATGGGTGGTTCTTTTAAAAGCACTTTGTAAACCCTTCTGTTAAAACAGTGCTATCAAAATAAAGATTGGTTGATTGATTGATAGACTAATGTATATTAAAGCTGTTAAGGATCTTAAGGTATTCTTACATGCTACCTAGGAAGGTTCTATGAATGCATTTTAAAGGCATTATGAAGCTGCACTTAACATACTGTTACCCAATATGAGAATAAGCAGTACAACAGTTACCTGTAACCTGTGATCTCTGGGTTGGCAGAGGCCATGCAAATAAAGAGGACCTTGGCTCCTTCCATCACTGTTTGTGGCTGAGCAGACAGAGTCACTGAAGGTGGGTCTGCAACAATATTAGTCCATTAAATAAAACCTTTCTAATCACACATTTTATACTATCCATATCCACAGCTGCTCTTATTACAAACAATATATTTTTAATGCATAATGTACTCAGGCCACTAAACCAAAGTGCCTATACAGGCATTGATCTTCGCTTTCCTAAATTAAAATTCAGACTCCAATTCAGGGAATGAACATTCCATTTGTAGACCATACGTGGAAAGTTCGGGTTTACAAAGCAGAAATCCAGACCGAGATTTTGTTCCAACCAATTACTGGCAATAAAAATCTTGATCTGGATTTGTACTTTCTGAACCTGGACTTTCCTTTTCTGGCGTAGACTAAGCAGAGACTGAGCCTGATGTGGCTGACTTCTGGAGGGCTGGGAGTGCGACTTATACTCACGCTGCACACTGATGGTGACCGAGGTCTGCCGCCCACCTGGGGCCGCTGGGTTCAGCACCCTGCAGGTATAAATGCTCCCCGAGTCTTTGTCTTCGGGGGTAAGTGGAAGCATGCTCACCGCTACCTCCCGTTTGCCATCCTCCATGAGCGTCTGCCATTGCGGAGAAAACACATTGTCAAATTTAGCAAAACTCTTGGTACTACATCCTTCGTCAGGCGAATTCTTTAAACCCTCATGAAATGGTGTCAGTATGAAATCTTACGTTCCCTAAATTAAGCACATCGTGCATGTTTCAGCTTACTCGATTGGTTAGTTAATTTATTTAAAGCAGACGGCCTGGAATAACACCACATTGATTTATTTGCCTGTTATTGCTCAGCTTGCTAGCATCCAGAGGTAAACAGCCCTTGTTTGTTCCCCCAGGTTTTTTAGGCCACAGATGTCAATTTGTTGTTAGCAAAAATCAATACTGTTAAGTAAGAAAATACGCACTTTGAAGGCCATTGCAGGTAGATGCACAATTCAGCACTGACTCGGACCAATAATGGCAGCAAGTATCTCAAAATTACGTCAGCGCTAACACCAAGGTGCTACTTAACTTAATAACGTGATGAGTAATCCTGAGCGCTAGATTGGTCATTTGGTTCCACATTCAGGACAAAAAATCACAAGGTACCTCACATAGACATTTGCACCCTCCCCTCCC
>JABFEB020000132.1:21231225-21245767 GCA_019775895.2 Stomatorhinus ivindoensis
CCCACGCCTACCCCCCCCCCCCCCCCCCCAAATTATTTGCTGGGCCTGGAGAACTTAAACAGCGTGAGTAGGAGGCCCCCCAAAGAAGAAAGCTGTGAAAGGAAGGCAGCATACGGGGGCTGCAGACACCCCTTTGTCCCGCTGTCCCTGCGTCTTAATGGGGCTATTTATTTCCAATCAATCCGGCAAAATGTGAGTTTAATAGCTTTTCAATAGCAGTCTTTTCCCCAGAGGGGAAGCAGGATTTTCTCTCTTATTCACTGACACTCCCCACCCCTGGCTCTCTGTTTTTTCTTTCAGAGGTGCTCCATTGAAAAGGAGGTTTTCAAGCTCACTTGGCAGTGTTTGTTCGCCACTCAATTATCCACTTCATCTGGGCTATGCTGCTGAACCGACGATCCTAACCTACTCACCCAAAACCCTGACCCCTACCCCCACCCCCATCCTTTCCGACTTTCCTGAATTTAACTAGCCGCCAAATGGTCCGAGTAATAAACTGTTCGTGACGCAAACCGGTTCAGCTCCCATCTCTTTACAACCGTGTTCCATTCCAATATGCATTTCTCTGCTTTAAGTGCCCCCCCAGAATTGTCATGGGTTCATGCTTATATTCAGGCACTTCCCGCTAGTTTTTAAGGTCTTTTTGTTTGCAAGTGTGAGGTGCATGTTTCATGTGTTGTGGATCAAAGGACCTAAAACACAGCTGTCTCAGTTATTGGGCATTCAGAAGATGTTGGGATTTCTTTGCCATACAATAAATCCTGCTTTCTGGTTGGCTGACCCCAGTATTCTCTTCTTATTATGAACTGTAATTTTTCAAATGCTTTTTAACTGTTCAGTGTTTTTGGGTGTTATTTTTACGCAAAGTACAATATACACATCAGTCACAAGCATCTATCCTGCTCTAGTGTCTAAACGTCCAATGGCGATAATTCATTGCTGGTTGTTTTGGGAAATTGCATGCATACTGTTGTGTAAACATTTCACTCGCTCATGGACAACTGCTAAGCATACAAAGTCAGAACATCAGCAATTCAGTATACTTACTGAAAATCTTCAGGAGAAAACATTTCAACTAGCTAATGATTAATTTAAAATTCCTTTAATACCTCCTAGCTGAATAGCCAATTCTTTAAGGATACATTAGCTGCTTAAATACATGAATAAATTTCTAATAGAGGAACTAAGATCAAGGCAGCCTGAGTAAAAGGCATTGGGATGAAGAGCCTGAATTGCACCCGATATTTTCACAGACACTTAAGAGTCCATCCCCTGTCTTTGAAAGCCAGGGTGAGTTCGGAAAGGACCTTTATGTACAACCTCTCCCTTCTGAGGCTCCTTCTGGAAATGATTTTTTTTTGTTCAGTGTACTTCAAAAAGGCAGAATTGCACTGCATTTTTCCTCCCTTAGTAACAAGGTCAAAACACGATCGGCCCAATATGCTTTAATCCGGATTTTAAAAAACGGAACATCATTTTACTACGTTGGATGCATAGGCTGCGGCGGGTGGGGTGGTGGGGGGCCTAGCAGCAGAAGGCTGGGGGGCTCCACACGTAGCGGGGATTGAAGGCTAGATCATATTTTTTTTCTCGGATACAGAGAGTTTATTAGCATGTCATATGTTCGAATCAGGCATGGTGGGCTGTGTTTTCCAATCGATAAAAGCCGGCAAATGCAGCACCGGTTGTTTTCGTTTTCTACATTGATAGAGCCATGTTTACAATGCTTGGAAATGCATACAAACAGCAAACAGGTCTTTCCAATAATGGAGTCTGGGGCAGCAGCACAGGAAACATAAAAGAACATTAATGGAATTATGGTAATGGACAGGGGCAGCGTGTCACCTGCTATGCTAAACACTGAACTGCTGAGAACTGTAATGTGCATCCAAATATGGCACTATGGCCCACCACACTCATGGAGATTTCCTGAATGCATCATGGAGTTTTCTCTCAGTGACCCCACTCCACGTTACAGAGTGCTGAACTGATGGGTGGGCAGCATATTACAGAAATAACAGCTTTGGACTGAAGCTACTGGACGCTCATGGGGAGGAGATGGAAAGTGGTTGGCTGTTGGACTGGACAGCTGAAGCATTCTGGTGATCTGGGTTTCTATTCCCAGTTTTTGACTGGGGCTGGTGCACCACCAGTTCAGTTCCACAAAACCCATAGATGTCTTCAATATGACCTACCCACAGAGATCTACTTAAGACCTTCTTTAATGCTTCTTCAAGGCAGGGACAGCTTCTATTTTAGGAGCACCAGAGCACTCACAGTTTATCTTTTCACCCCAGGGTCTTGCAGTCTTGCAAGGTCTTGGAGCACAAGTGCTCTTAAGTTGACTGAGAAGTTTACCCGGTAATAATTCAGTGCATGAAAAATAGAAAGTAGTATCTGGTGATACATTCCATCAGAGAATTCTGCAGCCATGTGCATACAGACTTGGATTTTGCTTTCGATTCTACGTCTGAAAACTGGGAAACCAGCTGAACCGAAGACCCCAAATGGAGCAGACCCACTCCTCCAGTGCCATCCATTGTGCCAGGTTAAGATAACGCGGGTAAATAACATCGGCTCGCTCAGCTGGCTCATACTGAGAGGATTCATTGTCCTTGTTTCCATCAACTCCCAGTTCCCTCTCATTACTGACATGTGCATATGGGAGCGCATACGAGAGAAAGCTGGCTGTATTCGGTCCCCCTGCGACTATCTTGGGGTTCGGCATGCAGAGCCTCTGTCTAATCACATTACAGCATTTCCTACAGAAGCTTACAGCGTGCTTAGAAAGTGACAGCACACAGAGTCCATCCCCTACAACTGTCTAAAGACTTATTTAGCATCCCGAGATGATATACTGAGACCAGGACCTCCTGCACTTGAAGTGAATATGTTGGGTGTTTTTTCCCCGTTGTTAACCAGCTTTACTATTTGGGTACTCTTTCTCTTGCTATCTCTCTCTCAAAACCCAGGCAGAGATTTCTTCTCTTTATTACCAAAAAGCCTTGGTTTTGCTAGCTTGCAATATTATCATCAATAAAAACTGTGCCTTTCCACTGCTAAGTCAGGTGGCGCAATGACCAGTCACACCTAAGGTTCTTCTAGATCTGGCCATTAAAATGTTTTCATAAGAAGAGAAACTGCCCCTAGTATCTAGAATACCCAACCTTCCACCATCTCTCACTTCAGACTGAACTCATCTCCAGCTTTGTGTCCCTTACTCTCTACATGCCCCACCATCCCACAAAAACAGACGTGTGGCTATCCCTCCCCGCCACTCCTAGCAGTCATGATCCTTGAAATCAATGTCTCGCAGCTCCTTGCAGAATTACGTAAGGTGTTGCTAATTGTTGACTTGCCTTCGCCATGGCTGTTGTGTCTCTCGTCTCTGGGCTTCCTGTCATCCATAGCCATCAGCTCCCTGCCGCTCACCATCCTCCCCGTGAAACTCACAGGGGTTCGTGTCAGCTTGTTCACACACACACACACACACACACACACACACATACACACGCATGCCAAGCCAGGCCAGCGGAGGAAGGGATGAAACACTTATAATAAAATACAGGTGGGGATGCAAAAAAAAAACGAGGCTGAGTGTTAAAGAAGACATACTGTCCCCTTATAATTCACAAGGGGGGTGATGCATGATGGAAATGAGAGGGCTATAATCTGGCCATCTTGTGTGTCGTCAGCAGGGGTGCAGTAAGGGGGAGGAAAGTTAAGTCGATTCCAAGGGCCCCTGAGTGATAGGGGCCCTAAAATTTTGGAAAACAACTGGATTTATGTGGATTGGGTTGCCCAATATGATATGTTTTCATGGGCTCAAAATCTCTAGCAATGCTCCTAGTCATCAGCCCGGGTTATGAAAATGCTGTGAGCTCGATTCAGATTCAGTGTCAGTAAGTTCCTGGCATCAGCCACTGACAAAGGCTGAAGTAACAGTGGCGTGGATAGGAAGTAGGCTGCAGAGCATGATGCTGTTATCTGTGCACAGGAGCCACTGCAGCCAGCTGCCACACTGCACTGCTTCTGTCACACTGGCCTTGTGGCTGAGGGAGATCCATGCTCGAGCACTGCCTAACACTGCTCCAAAACTCCCACTCTCCCCAGGCTGGCTCTCGGTGTCCAGCGAGCAAGACCATCAACCAGAATCGGCAACCAAGAAAAGGGACCCCCCCGTAAAAAATGGAGAGGGAGGGGAGTAGTTGTTTGTGCGCATCAGCCAATTGGCTTGACGAGATGTTGATTGAGCCAACCTTGTCATTGCGCTGCTGCAAGCCCTCTGATATTTCCCTACAAGATGGTTGGTTAGAGGCTCTGCCACTACCCCCAGTACCACCTGCCCCCCCCCTGACTGCTTTCACACGTCCTCTCTCTCATGCTCTCCTGAGCCTGCCAGGGCTTTCAGTATAATTTACTATGCTTTTAAATCATTAACTCAAGCTGATTGCAAAAAACCAGGGTGTACTGTATGCATGACAGCTGACATTTTGGATAAAACAACAGCATGGCAACATCTGAGAAGGCAACTGTTTGTAGATATCGTAAAATAAATAAAGCAGACGTAAATATATTCCTGCATGCTCCCAAGCTGCAATACAAGTAAACAGAACCAGCAAATACATGAAATATAAATTAAAAGTCCATAAAAAGTGGAAAGCATAATGTAAAAATGTGAGCCCTTCTCTCTCAGAGGAAACAGAAATGAAAACAAAGGAATACTCCACTTAGACAGTGCTACTGGGATTCTGGGCGCAACACCCTGGGGCCTCAATTATTTTAGTCTGGGGATTTGCAACCTACACTTCTTAATTGTGCCCAGTGGAGGCGCCAGCGGCGCTGCTTGATAGGAAGCAGTGCCTTTCATAATTAATATATTTTTCTTTATTATTATTAGTTTTTAATGAGTATAGTAATCTTGTAAATGTATGCATCTCATTACTACAGAATGTGCTTTTCATCGCCATTGTTCTTCATAGCTGCTTGTATCTATAAACACAGAGAAAGAGACCGTTACTGCATCAGGTTGGATTTTTTTTTAAAGTAAAAAAGATGGGCTATGTGAGTGTCTCATTAGTCCTACTTAATGTGTGTGCTTTTTAAAGCTTAAAGGTTAATGTGAAAATGCCATTAATTCCACTGAAGCACATTTTAATTTGTTTTTTTTTTTTTTTTTGACCGTTCAGTTACATAAAGCAGTGCTGGTGTGAACGTGTTCTGGAATGACTAAATATAATAAACTTTTTTTAAAATCCTTCTCCCCTCTGTAATCCCTCTCTTCTCTGCCTTCTGCTGCTCACTCTCACCTCCATATCACTGAGACTCAAATCTATGACATGGACCTCCTGGTGATTAAACAAATTGCCTCCCAGCTCCCCCCCCAGGAGAGGGAGGGAGCAAAAAGAAACAATTGCAGGCTCCCCAGTAATCAAGGGCCGTCTGCTCCTACACCAGGCTGTCACAGCACCATTTATTAATCAATGTCCAAGGGAAAGTTTTAATTAACTGAATTTTTTACTCCTTTCATCAGATTACCCCAGACTTGAAATAATTTTTTTAATTACTGAGTAAGAGCTTCCGGAACAAAAAAAGGAAAACCGTTACCTGTCGTCCTCGATACAATACATCCTGCTCTGCGTTGAGGGAAAATGGAAAAGAAACTCATTTCCGTACCTCCATCTCTTTACCATTGATTAGCAAAAGAACATAATTAGGCTAAAATGTAAAGTCAGGGCTTTTTGTTGGATTACAGTGCTTCCTCAAGAAAAGAATCAGGCTGTGATTAAAGAATAAATGATTAATGAGAGAACTAATTAATCAATTAATTATTAAGCAAGCACTGTGAATAAGAATGGACAAACAGGGAAGAAAAAAGATAAGGGAAGAGGAATGGGCAGAATTTAAAATTATAAACACATACTGAAAAAGACTGAAAGGTTGTTCAATCCTTGGTCTCACTGTTCAGGATAAACAGCTGCACTTCCATCAATTCCTGTGCAGTCATGTGTGTTTCCAAAGTCAAGAGAGTCTGCAGTCAGCTGGGCTCTGTTCATGGTGATGAAAGCAATATCTACACTTGGTATTTACAGATCGGGAAGCGCATGTTGCATGGGGTATAAACACTGATCTGCTCTGTGACGGACTTACGGCCAGCATCTACTGGATGGGAGAGAGCATCCCAGCTACCTCACAGTGCCATTTAAACTGGGGCAGCCATCAATCATTTACGACGTGCCATCGAAACTGATGCAGCGTGACCGTGTTTGATGAGACACTGCGTCTGATGTGTGAAATATGGTCTGTGACTGACTTTGATATAATATCACATTCCCAGTCAGGTTTGACCTTTTTTATAATATTAATCTCTGCAGTAAAAGAGTATATATAGTATGCACTTCATTCCGTTTCATGCAGTTTGGTTAGTTTTTGCTCTGGAATGTTACCTGACTGCACAGCAGAATGACAACATGCAGAATGTATTTTCTGGTTGGAGAGTTTTATTGGACCCATTAAATTGTGGCATTTCTCTTTGGGGTACTGCATATGAATAGCTTGATCTTGAATGAAAAAGCTTGAGCCATCTATATATTTCTTGGCAGTTTGCTTCTACCATTTGTAACAAGCCCTTAAATAATAGAAATAGAAAATGGAAATCTCCTGGGCAGAAAATAGCTGGCAGTTCAGCAGCAGTCGATGCTGCAACTCAGCACTCGCTGGGTATATCCTGAATGTGTTGTATAGCACATATTTCTGGCTCTGGTTCCTATATTCACAAAGTTGACTGGTGCTGTATTTTGTCTCAGTGATGGCATGGAATCAGGGATATCCTCATACTTCTGTAGCTCTGAATAGGCACATTGTCCTGTTGCTCTGCTAGCTTATTGAATCAGCGAACATATGGTGCCTGTAAACCCTGAAAGGCTGCCACAGGCTGGTCCCATGACCCCTGTTCTTTCTCAGCCCCTTGACTACTTAAACAGGGCTGGTAGTCTGATGAACTTAAACACTTCATTTACCAGCCTGAAGTATGGAAGGCCCTGACCCCACTCATTACTTCATTCCAGGGTATGCATCTGTGTCCTGGCGCGTGAGTATGTGTCTGTATGTGTTACTGGGTTGGGAAGCATAGCAATTGGCACCTTCAATAATGTATACATAAAGAACATACAATGTCAACTGTGTAGTTGACAGCTTATGAACCCATCTTGCCTGTTACTCTATATTTAAACATTACAGCAGAAATGTTCTGTAGTGGAGACAGTGGCCTTGGTATCTGCTTAAAAAATGTTTTATAATTTTTTTTTTTCCTGGGATAACACATCATAAAATATGAATTTATCCTGACTGGAATTGATAAATAATGTTAATATATAGTGGTATCTCAGAACTCAAATTTAATCCGTTCAGAACTCCAGATCAAATCCTAAAAAGTTCGAGTTGTGATCGAATTTTCCCCATAATAAATAATGGAAAACCACTTAATTGCTTCCTGGCCCCAAAAAATTCTGCCTAAATATGTTTTTTTAGCATTTAAACACAAAATGAACCAGATAAAACAAGAAGACCATATACTGTACTAAACCCATCTAAGTACATTTATCAAAACAGTAATTTGTAAAGTAAGAAAACAAATGTATCCAAACAATGTGTCCTACCCTGATCGTCTGCTCCTTCTGTGTGCCACGCCCCTTCGTTTACCCCGTGTGGAATCCCTCTGTGATCAATTGTTTCTGGTTGTTGTCATTAGTCCTCTGTATTTCCTCCGCGTTTCCGAGTCCGGTCATTGTATTGTCCGTCTGCGTTTTGCCTGCCTTACCAGCAATTAAACCCTGTATTGACCGATACCCTGACAGCTGTGCCTTTGTCTCCGTTCTGTCTCCGCTCGGCACAACAATATTACTTTAATTTCATGTATTAAAGGTTCATTATTAATATTAAAATAATGAATAAGAAATCTTTATTTTTAAATGTATTTTATTATATAATAATAATTACTGTTATTGTCTATCATTGTCTAAATGTATTTTTACTGTCTAAATATATGTATTCAGTTATTGTAAACATGCACGGTGCTATCACAGCTAATGCGAGCCTGAGACTGAGGTTTACCCTTTGTTTCCACTGAGAGACGTGCTGCGTGACTCATTTCCCCACGCGTACTAGTAATTTCAGGTCGGCGTTCACGGTTTGACTTCTGAAATTCAGATCGAGCTCTAGGTCATTTTTTGTAGAACTGGTTGGTTCGACTTTTAAGAAATTCAAGTTCTAATGAGTTTGAGAACTGAGGTACCACTGTATCAATGACGGGTCTCAAGATACTTTGAGGTTATTGATCATTGGAGCATAGAGATGCCTTAAGTGACTTTTTAGCCACTGCTACTTCCTTTAGTAGAAAATGTGCAGATTATTAGAATAATCTCAGTCAGCCTGTTTGGCATGCTGTTTGAGTCAATGCTACCTATTTTATTGCTTTGTTCCCCACTGACTTAGTGTGTTTGTTTTTCCATTGCATCTGTCCCAGTCCACCTCATCTCATTTGCCTTCCATCCCTCTATCCCATAGACAGTCTTCATGTTAAACTCCTAAGTCTTTTTCTTGAGGGACGTTTCTTTTAAATCTTAATTAAAATAGACTCCCTACCCCAGCGTCTAATGGGTTGGCTGAGAGCAACTTAGAACAATCAGCTAATACAGATTAGATGTGGGAGAAGGGAAAAATTAAATCACGTGGAAAGAGAAATGTAGAAAGCACCCCTCCCCCACCCCCCCACACTATTCTTTGCCTGGTTTTGCCCAAAGCCCTGCCTTGACCTGTTGACATTAAGCCTCTCCCAAGATTAAGCTGGAAAATTGAGCTTCTGGTATAGGTAAACACACAGCAAGAACAAACCTTATTGGCTTTTAATTAACAGCAGGGGAAACATTTTTGGGGCGTGTCAAAATATGCTGTGGTATAACGGTAGGGTCACGAACTTTTTGTAAACAAGTATCCCAGCCCGCACCCCCCCAGCAGCCTGGTCTCTCAATATGTGTGGAAAGCTTTCTCATATGTGCTCTGAGAAAGGTAAACAATTCTTTTCAAGGGGCTCCTTTGAGAGATATCTGTCATTCTCCTTTCTCTGGTTAACTCTATTTTCTCCTTCTTTTATCACAATGAAGTCATGTCTGTCCCCTAGAGGCTGTTGTTTGAGATATATGGTTAAAAATTGATAGAAATACATGGGGAAGGAATGCCAAATACTAGATGTGTGATTATGTCGTTGACAGGGAATTCTTTTTCATGTATGGCTGAAACTGGCACTGGTTTACTAAAGTAACAAAAAAAAATTCACAGGTTGCCAATTTGGCAGTGGAGGACCGCTGTCTTGAGTGTGAACTTTCTCACTCATCTTCACAGACTTCCTGAGTAGCCTTGCACACAGAGCTGCTCCAGATGGAGACCTTGCTCTATGTCACATCCAGTGCTTGGCGCTAATTACGGCACAAGGTAATTACCATAATGCGCCAGAAAGGAACCTGCCATCAGACAAGCAGAGGCTGACAAAAGCCCAGTCAGAAAAGAACCATCACCACCTCGGTGCACTCACAAAGTGCTTCATTAAAAGGTGTGAAAGGACACACTTGTAAACCTACGCACACTGGGCTTTTATTATCTCTAAGTACTCTGGGCGCTCGCTCATTAATGGGCCACCCAGCATCAGAGAGTGCCTGTTTGATGACAAAACCAACAGTCCGCTGTTACTTGTTTATATGTGTATTGTACTTCCAGCCAGCACAACCAAAGACCCAATTCACATCCTGAAATCCTCCACCAGGTTTATGCGGAAACCGTACCATATCGTTGATCATAATGCCTGAACCTAGACTTAGATTCAGAGCCCAGTGAGTAACATGACCAAACCATCATTTCAAACTTATCCTCATCCTTCTCTGAAAAAAAAGTTTTCAACCAAACCCAGAACATGAAATACTTGAAAACGTACCCTTTGATTTTTGTGGAACAAAGAAGATGATGGCTTTTATAGAATTTCAAGACTATCCACCATTCTTTTGCAGAGTTCAGATTTCCAATCTGTAGACAACTCCTTTAAAAGCCAGTCGATGTAAGTTAGCTAGTGGTCTGCAGTGGTTGAAAGGCTAATCCTCCACCATGAAAGAATTCCCTCTGCCTCCTCTGGCTCTGTGAATGGGCCCTTGAGCCTGCCTGATCGCTCATACACTTTGGTCAGCTTTGTAAGTGGTCAGAGATTGAGTGGCTCCATTAAGATCCCATTTATTTTCCCTCTGACAAAGCACAGTGAGACAGGCACGCACACACACACACAGGCACACACATTCACAGAGGGTATTGCAAGCTGGACATTAGCCTTCAAGTCCCTATAACCGAATAGAAGGGGACATTGTATGGGCTTCAAGACAGGAAGATAAGCCATCAAATGGGGCCACCAATCTGAGAGCCGGATCCAACCAGCAGGGCATTAGACACAACCCATGTAGAACTTTTCTCTTTGTACATTCATTCCTGGGGACTTATCTCTGTATTTTATCCTTCTTAACACTCTTTTCCTGTCTAGAGAATCTAAGAAACCATAAAATCCCATTTTGATCTACATATGCATCTGTTTCTCTTGTTTTGTATACTGTTGCTTGTCTATTTACCATACTTTTCTGCCTCTGTGTAATTTTCTCAGAAATAAATTACTGGTCTCCCCAGCTTTCAAACTTCCTCCCAACTCTTAAAATAAAGTGAGAACAATCATCCCAAAGAAACCCTGTTATGGGTGTAAGACTCCACCACTTCTCCATGTAAGCCACTTTCCATTCCAGCTAAACTGGGCGCCCGACTTGCTGATAACAGCTCCAGACCAGATTCCGCCCAGTCTTTTTGTTGACTGATCCTCTTGACTCCCCTGATTGACTGGTGGCCCATTTTTGTGGGATGTCCTTTTGTTCAGTATAGTGATACAGCAAGACAACTGCCTGGGATTCAAATCAAACAGTCAACATCCCATGGAGAAATACTGCCTCGCCCACAACTCTCACCATCCACACACACACAAGTTTGTAATTATGCCTTTGTGGGGACTCTCCATTCATTTCTATGGGGAAAACTAATCCCAATGTGATGACTTAAACCCCTAGCCAGTCCTAACCTTAACCATAAGTAACCAATCAAAATATGACACTTTTAGCATTTTTAGGTTTTTTATTGCATTCACAGATGTTTGTGGGGGTCCCCACAACTTAAAATAAACACACATACACACACACACACACACACAGATGCTTATGAAATTGAGTTATTGACATATGTCCTATTATGACGTGTTACTTTATTAGAATGCAATTAAAAAAACGAAAATATAATGACACCATACTATCAAGACTGAGCATTATTAAATGTATGATCACAACCTTCTCTTAATTCTCAATCCATTTCCGCTTAAAGGACACTACAGTTGGCTGTCTAAGTCAGACTAACCCCTCCATCAATTTACTTGATTTCTGATGCTCTTCTGCTTTAAGCTTTTTTATTGTCACAGTGGTGGAAAAGTCATAAACGGAGACTTTCACCAGTAAGGGGGTATCCATTACCTTTATAGCGGAGCTCTGGAAAGTTAATATCCCTGAAGTCACTCTCTTTCTTTCACTTCACTGTAATACAGTCATGCTACATAGCTGCCTTTGTTAAAAAAAATCTAAGAAAATATTTTCAGACCTTTGCTACAGTTCTTGTTTAGGACTGGTTTGGATTTAGCAGGCCTGCCCAAAGCCCGCCTCTCAAACACACGCGCGCGCGCGCACACACACACGATTGCACAGTCCACATTCATATCTTCATGCTCCATTCATTTCCATTGAGATATATACCTAATCCCCCAAATATAACAATCTTAATCGGCCCTAACCTTAACCCTAAGTAACCAAACAAAATACAAGAAGGCATTTTTAGTTTTTTGAATGCAGTCACAGATTTCTGTAAAACTGAGTTTCTCATTGTGTGTTGATAAAGTGGTCCCCAAAATGTCAAAATAACAGTTTTTATCACAATGTGACGACAGTTGGCCCCTACAGTGTAAGATATACATAGTCCATGAACACAAACTTTTTTTTACCAGTGGTCAGAATGACCTAATGAGGTGGCAATCATGTTTTTTGAAAGTTGAAAGCTGAATAAATACTCACTGACATGGCCCTCTTGATAGCAAATTGGTCAATGTTTCTCAGAAAATCTTCCACGGTGATTTTCAAAATTACTCTCTAAACTACCACAGCAATAATAAGATGGCTGCCATTTTCTCCCTTTCCTCACCCTCTGCCTACCTTCAAAAGAAAACCAAGCTGCCAGTCATCATAATTTCCAACTGCACCCTGAGTATCGCCTAGCCTCCAGCACAGCTCTGTATTATGGTTAGGAGTTGAGTCATAATCACAATATTTGTACTTGTCCTCCAACCAGACTGAACTGCCGGGAGGTGGTCCGTATTTAAAATAGTCAAGGTCCTCAAGCCCAGGAGAGTGTGGGAATCCGCTCTGTTAGAGTTGCCTTTTCAGATGTTGCTATGCAAGCCCCCATTCCTTTGAGTATACTCCCTTCCTGTTAAATCTGTGTAAACAGCGTCTAGTGTGATGTAGTATTACTATATGTTCCGGCTAATCAGTCGGTTAAAGCACATCTTATTTTGAGTCAAAACCTACATCTCAACTAATCAGCCCTAGAGACATAACCGCCAATACTCTGTAGATGCAGAGTTAAGTTGAAGCCGTCCCCAAGTTCTGGTCAAGATTTATTTTCACCTTGAAATACAAAAAAAACAGACTTAAAATATATACAGGACTTTTCTGCCATGTTTAAAATGTGCAATATGCACAACTGATAGAGATGACCTATCATATTTAGCAGTATAAATTAAGTTCTGTTGAAGAGAAAATAATTGAAAATGTGTCAATGATAAAATGAATAATAATAATGTTTACAATTACGATGGCAATTGTACGATGGCTTTTGTTTATTACACAACTGAATAGATTTTCTGAGCTCTCTGTACTCAGGTCAGCGTGTTACCCCAACAGTTCTGCCTTTAATATAAAGTTAAGGAACGGGGCAGGTAAAGATAACAGACACAAAGAAATTGCCCACCATAGAACATAAATTTCAATTTGCTGGTTTCACTGCCTTGGTAATAGATATGAAATTCTTGTCTTGGGGGAGAAGAATTGATTGGAAAATAGAAACAAAAGTATGATTCTATGAGGTATCCTACATCTGTACCACTCTACTACATTTCTGCTGTATTTTATGCTATTTATTTTTATTCCTTCTCACTGACATCAGTGACAAAAAAGTAATGAGTATTTTTTTACATATTAAGATTTCACTGGTGATTGAACATTGTTCTTAATCTCTAGTAAAAAAATGTATTTAGAGGGAAAAACAGAACAGAAGAATAGAAACTCTATGGCAACTGTATGAAAATTAAGGTCAATAAAAGCAGACAACTGTTTGCACTTCCGGGAGGGGGGAATTGTGTGTAAAAGGAGGAGTCTATGGAATGGTGGTCATCAGTGGTTTCCCATCATCTGTCTCTGTTTACGTATATCTCCCCAGGAAGATGTGTTTCTCAGGTGTTAAGATAGAGACGAAGCAGAAGGGATTTAAAGCAAAAACAAATAACGTGTAGAAGTGGCCAGGCCATACAAATGGGCTTCTACAATGGAGGCCTTTTGTGTTCACCTGAGCCATAAAAACACATCTGCTGATAACAAGACACATGGCACAATGGCTTCTTCCTATCTGTTTACTCGAATGGCGAAACTGATTATACAGAAATTGAACCCCCATTGTTTCCTGTCCTTTCTTGTCTGCCTATAACCTGGACCGAGGGAGTACAAAAAACCTGAAGAAAGTCAGAGAGGGGGTGGTGAGAATAGACCACAGACAAACAAAAAGCCTTGGGGGGGGGGGGGGTCATTCTTTATGGTTTGAAGGAAATACAATCCTATCCATTGGCCTGGCATGTCTTGCACAAGCAAGGAAAGGCCATTCTGCTGCAAATTCCTCCATTTGGTGCTCACTGTCTAATCATTAATTCCTTTAATGTCTGTGGAGAAAGACAGAGCAAATAATTCTTTCAAAAGTGGTTAACTGTCTGGACAAGGATGAGTATAAGAACAAAAGAATTATTGACTGAGAATGTGTGTCTACTAGGAAAAAAAGTTATAAAGCTTAATACATCAAGTATAAATTGATCTACTGAATAAACAGGTATAAGAAGTACACCCTCCCTAGTAGTTGTAGCACTTTTTTCCAGAGAATTCCTCTGCATAATTTTGTTCATTGACTTAAAATATGTGTATAACAGTATTTATGTCAGGTGCTTCTGTGGAAATCAGGTGCTCTTCTGAAATCAAAGTAGGCCAATATTCCTCCATATCTAAGCCATGAGTGTCAGCCTACTAAATAATGCACATGACTTGGCCAGGTTATGCTGTGTCTGCGCGATTGTGTGCCTGTCACCAGCTCATCAGCTCTGGATTCG
>JABFEB020000132.1:21252780-21266399 GCA_019775895.2 Stomatorhinus ivindoensis
CGAGAAACACACTTAGAAACGTAAACAACTTTGGTAAGATATATCTTAAGAATCTACTTAGCGCGCTAAGAGTGTTCTTTATCGAGAAACCGGGCCCATCACTGCTGACGCCCCCTGTCCAGGAACGAGTGACATTCGCTGGCTTGTCGGCACTGCCTCAGAATTTGGTGCCCCAGGTGGCCGCCTATGTTGCCTATAGGATCGACCAGCATTGCAGTAGATGATCACAGAGAGCCTGGAGCATATCACAGCATTTATAGGGCACAAGGTACAACTGATAGAATGCCAGTCCATCCTAGGGACCATTTCATGCTCTTTCTTTTTTGAATTAGTTTACTTTCAGTCAAACCACACCCCTAACAATGCCCCATATATTTAACCTCCCTGCAATTTCCTGCGGGACACTATTACAATTTGGACATTCCGATTTCCTTATTAGCCTTGAATTAAGACACCCTAAACCCAGATTACTGATAACTGCTGATTTCTGAGAGCATCATTCAGTGTTAGATTGAGGGACAGCCTTTCGATCAATGAGTGTACAGAGATACATTAACGATAATATCCTTGCGATTGAACACTCAGATTGGCTGCTTGGTGATTTCTGCAGGTAGCAATGTCACAAGCATGGCCATAGCCTCTCAACGAAATTCTGACTGGCTCCATGCACTGTGGCATGAGGAAGAAGAAATGATGCGGTGATGCAGCTATGAATAATGGATGTCCTGTCCACTGTCACTTCCTATCCTGCGAGAAGCCATCAAGTGGCCATTATTAGGGCTTTTCCTCTCCTTCCTGTTTCCTTTGGTTTTGTTGTTGTTAAGGTCAGTTTCAAAACACAAACCTTCATCACAAACACACTGCCAGTATTCCTCAGGGCGTTAAGCGTTTGACAGTTCCAGCAGGCAACTGTATTACTTGTAGTAATATACTTTGGAAAGACAAAAAATGGCCAAGCTCGCATTTTTAATTGAAAAAAACATGCTATTTTAAATTTGGTGTGAAGAGATTTAGAGACTGATTGTCTTGAGTCAGTATTGTTGGTGCATCAATTTCTACCAAACATCCAACAAATAATTTGAAGCATGTCAAATTATAAGAAATATGAGTGTTAGCACCAAAGAAGATACAAACAGATAACAAACAATATGCCCAGATCTACCCAGATCATGGATTATTTAGGAGTGCAGCTGTACGGGAGAAAAAATTAATGCGGAACAGCTGGCTGCCGGAGTGTGTGGAGTGTGTGTTTTTCCCAAAGAACCAGAAGCGCTATTGAAGATGTGAGAAATGCTATTGAAGATGTGAGAAATGCTTGAGTTGAAGGAATCATTAAAAAGAGACGGACAGACTACAGACACAAATATTTAAGCAGATGAACCCCACCACCACACACACACACACACACACATACACACTTCTCCTGTATAGCTTTAGAAAATCTATATTAAAAAGTGTCAGATGATACATTACTTCAGCATATGCTTCCAAGACTATAATCTGGAAATCTGGATGAATAAATATTATTATATATTTTTGCCATTCATTATAGGCAAGCTGCATACTCTTCAGGGTGCAAATATTACAAGTCATTCATGTCCGTCGTGTGCAGGGGATGCGTTGAATGTTCGATGGATCTGACATGAAGTTTTTCCCCAGGATCACCAGCTCTACTTAGTTGCAGAGCTGCAAGGCAGAGCCAAAGACTGCAGAGCTTGGCAAACTCTATTAATAGCTGGGTACCTTTCAGGAAGCATTATCCAGGGTGAGGAATAACATAGAAATACAGTAGGAATGGCTGTGACAGGGAGATGAAAACCCTGATCCAAAGCAGGATCCTTGTATTCCTGTCTCTCTAAATTTTGGACCTATCAGTTCTTACAGATGCACAGACCAGGCAGGCCTGCAGGAGATAAGTGCTGCCACTTATGTGAGATTCCCAAACAGGAACGTGTGGCATAAAGTGAGAGTGTTTTAAGCACAGACTTGGGTTTTTGTATTTAATTTTTTATTGATTTCATAAATTTGAAATGTGGATGGTCATCACTTATTTGTCAAGTCGTCCTAGAATGTCATGGTAAGTTTATACAAGGCTGTAGGGCCTGGGGTGTTGTGGATTTCTGACAGGAGACTGGGTGAAGCTCTCATCTACGAACCTGTACTAATATGGCTAATGTGGTGTTTAATCTCTCCATGGTAATCATCAAAAGAAATACGAATCTGAATGTCAATCACACAGTTTATTTTAAATTGCATCTATATTAGACGTGTGTAAATACATGTGAGAAACTCTTTAGGGCAGAACTAATGCAAAATGTTAAATATTCCATCCCTTAGAGCAACTGGGTATCATATGAAGGTCATCTGAAGATATTGTAGATAGTTTTATTACGGCGTGTTGTGCTTTTTGGTTGAGTTGGGGAAGTGACTCATATAAATGTTTTGATACCAGTGTTGCCCATCTGACAGCACTTCCCTGTCTCACATGCCAATAAAAACTATGCAGCAAGTAGCAGAAACATGTATGCAAAGCTTCAGCACTGCACCTGTATCTAGAGCACAATGACAACTGCTTGATAAACAACGCTGTCTTGTCTATTGTGGCTTGTGCTGAAACAGGCAGTCCTTTCTTCCATTTAAATTACGGCTAGCACTCCATGCAACTGTTCAATCAGTTATTCAGTTTTACTGACGGCCCTAGCGTAGCGGTAGAGCTGGGCCCACATACTGTCTCTAGGATTGGATATCTGAAAATGCATTCAACATATGTGCTACTATTCTTACTTTGACTTCCTAACTACAAAAAACTCTACGAATCAACCTGTCTATTCCTCTCCATCATTCTGCTTCTCCTTTCTAAGGTGTAGCTGTGAATAAAAGGCAAATTAAATGAAGAAATTCAACATGTAAAACTAAAACTTGACTAGTTTTGTCTTTTTTCCTGTTTTTTTTTAAATACCTGGGGGTGTGGTGTCCTGCATTGAGTCATTGTTTTTTTTTTATTACTATGCTATTGTCCTGTCTAGGATGACAGTAGAACAGATTGTTTCAGAGAATAACATGGTAACTATTTTTATACAATAAAATGAAGTATACTTAAAATGTGATAAAAAATAACCTAACTACCAACATTTGTTGGTGAAAGACTTTGAAACTACTGCAATGGAGTCCTAACACCGTCGATGCGTTAAAAAGTGGAGCAACCTTTACTTTTAACTTGAAGACCTTAAACATTATCCTGCTAATGCTGAAAAATGCTGTTTTCCTTCTGGTGTCTCGGATGATGTTACTATTTGCCATGCTTTCTTTTGGCTTAACCTATTTATAATTATTCTCTGTTTGGAAATACCTTCCTGCCTCCCCCCCCCCAGGTTTCCTGGTGGCATTCCTCGTCCTCTCAGGCGCTCTGCTTGCCTCATCCCATCTCTCTCTGTCGTCTTCTCTTAATTTCCTCCACCCTGTGATTTCCTTTGGTGGAGTGTGGCTGCTGATTAGAAGCAGCTGACCCTGAGAAACTCCCTGCTTTCGTCACATCGAGGGGGTGCTAGCTCTTCATTTCCTCCTGGAGCTGTTCCACTTACTCCTGCGACTTAATTACATTTTACACTGCCGGGGTAGGGCAATACTCTTCCAGCAAAGCTGAGACAATAATGGAATGGTTTACTACCGATTTGCCTGAACTAAACCATTATTATTTTGAATGTTCCTTGTGCAGTGTTTTGGAGAAGACAAAAATTTGACAATTATATAAATATTACATAAATCACGTACATTTAGCATCATTGTCCAGCATTATTAATTTAGGCTATCTTCCCAAGTAAGGTTGGAGTTTAACACAAAGAGGTAGTCTTAAGATCCAAGTCTTTCATTCAAAATGTGTCATATTAGAAGGCCTATTTACATATAAAATCCATTCAAGCAACTATCCATCCATATAAAATTATTTTTTATCAAATCGTTGTGGTCGGAATGGTGGCCCAGTGTCTGCAGTTTTGTTGCGCAGGTTTCCTCTAGGTGAGGGTTATGGCTAGATCAATTTTAATCCACATTCCAAAGGCATACAGTTAGGTTAACTACTCATCCTGCCTGCCACATCTGCCTGACCCTCTGGTCTCCACCCTCACATCACCTGATGCTTGTTGCCCCTTATTAGTCTATGTATAAAAGTACCCGTTTGTCCCATATCTTCATTAGTCTGGTCATTGACATATCCTCATGTTGCCTGTGCCCTGCCTTCCTCTGCATCTCCCATTTTGATCCCATGTGGTCCTGTTTTATGTTCTGTAGGTTTAATAAATCCCCTTTTGTTTTGCAACCACACCTGCCCTTGCATCCTTCACCCCATCCGACACAACAGAGTGACCGGATTCCTAAAGAACCCCAGCAGCCTGCCCCTCTGCTACAGCTTTCAGACCTCCTTGCATCCTGCAGGCTGGATACCCCAAGTGCCTTGGATGCTGGTGTCTTAAGTGGTTACCCACTCCAGCGGAGGCACCTCGGCTTCAAGTGTAGGACTTCTTTTCCCTCCTGGACACCTCCCTGGAGCTAAGGAATAATCCCATGGTCTGGAAAATCCCCAAGGCAGAGTCTCTCTTATGGTTGGTGGAGAGGCTACTCAGAAGGCTCACCTCAGGTGCGGATCCCCAAGAGGCAGTGAAGGTCCGGCGCATGGTGGCTGAAGTGTGAGACTGCTGACCCTGTTGCCTTTTCATCTCCTGATACCCATTCAACCTATTGCTTGTCACTTCACATGCCAGCTCTCTGTTGTGTGAGACTACTCGGCTCTCCCTGAAGCTAGCTCCAGCTCCACCTGATCTTCCAAAGTCAAGCCCAGGAGTGGCCATCTCTCATCCCAAGCTACTACTGTCTGGCCCACAGGGGCCCATTCTGCCCATCCGTGCCTCTGCTGCATCCCCAAAGCCGTGCCTCTGCTGTGTCCCTATAACCCATCTTCACCATTACTGTATCTCCAGAGCCAGTCTTACCCCTGAGACCATGCATCAGACTTCTGGCCCAGAGAGGGCTGCTCTGCATGTGCCCTAGGCTCCTAGTCCCCCAAGTGGGGTGGTCCACCTGAGTCCCAGATTCCTGGTCCAGAAAGGACCACATTGCCCACAACTAGACCTGTGGCAGGTGTGATCCCTCTGGACCTGATCCAGGTGTCCCAACTTCACCCTGCTCGCCTCCAGGTGTCCCAGGTGTGCCTTGTTGAATTCCAGGTGTCCTGGCCTTGCTCTGCTAGTCCCCAGGTGTATCAGCTTTGCTTTGTTTCCTGCTGTCCTGCCAGCTCCAGAAAGGTCTCCTGAAGTCCCACTGGCTCCTGCCCAGTCTTCTGATGTCCCATTGTCACCCACTAAGTCTCTTAATGTCCTGCCAGGGCCCACCTCATCTCCTGATGTTCCAGCAGTGCCTGCTTCATCTTCAGTCATTGTCCAAGCACCTGCCGCAACTCCAGTCGTTGCCCAGGTACCCAATGGTCTCCTCATTCCCCACTGGCTGTTGCCAAGCTGACGCCTGACTCCCTGGCTGCTGGCAGGCCGAGTTAGGGTGACCCTGATGATCCGCAGCCGGACTTGGAGTTGCCCTAAGTCCGACTCTAAGCCCACCTCAGCCCAATGCACACACTAGTCCCAAGTCCCAGTGTAGTCAATGCCACCAGCTGGGGCCCAGAAGAGGGTCATGCTGAGTTTCCTTCCTCAGAAGTTGATAGATGGAGTTACACTATCTAGGCCAGCTGCCCAGAACCTGGCCGGCCGAGCAATAGCAATGTCCACCCGGACACCTCTTCTGCTGTGGCCTTGGGGAGAGAAACCTTGGTGCCCTCCTGTTCTGCAATCCCCTAGATGTCCTCCTGTCCTGTAATCCCCTCAGAGCCCTCTCATCCGGCTGGTCCCGCTGGACCTGCTGGTACTTCAGCACCCTCTGGCCCTCCAAGGCTCTCAGACTCTGCGATCCAGAAGGGCTCCGCCTTACCAATGAATAGGCCCAGTATGATCCATGTCACCCAGGTTTCCAGGCTCCGGATAACTTCCAGGGCACCCTACATTTTCATTCATTGCACTTCAGACCCTGTCCCAGAGCCCTATTCTGCCTTTATTTTTTCTTGATCTGTGTCCCCAGTGGCTTACTCCTGTTTTCACTCCAGTCTCTATGGCCCCTCTACTCGTCTGTCCTCTCTTGGTGTGTCCATGTGCTTCTGTCTGTTGGTCTCTACTATTGTCCTGTTGATCCCTGGTTTCTATCTGCTCTTGTTTGGTGCCCCGTGTCATGTCGTTTGTCCTGTCCTGTCCAGTGGTTCTGTCTCATCTGTTGTGGTGTCTGTCCCGTATACCCTTTTAATCCTGTCATGTCCAGTCCCATCCAGTATCCTGTCTGTTCTCTGCCATTTATGTAAGATACCCAAACAGGAACGTGTGGCGCAACGTCGGAAGATTTTAAGCATAGACTTGGATTTTTGTGGGTAAATTATTTCAAATTAAAATGTAGATGGTCATTGCTTATTTGCCACCACCCTGTCGTTCAGTCCCTTTGCTCCCCTCCCGTTTGTCCTTCGTGAGCAGAAAGCAGCTGGGGAAGATGGTGGCGCAGGAGGTAGCACTATCGTTCGGCAACTGTAGGGTTGCAGGTTCGAGCCCTGGTTCCTCCTGACCCCATCAAAGTGTCCTTGAGCAAGGCACTGAACCCCCAATTGCTCCCGGTAGGCAGGATGGCGCCTTGCATGGCAGCCTCCGCTACCGGTGTGTGGATGGGTGAATGTGAGGCATAATGTAAAGAGCTTTGAGTACTCGTAGGAGTAGAAAAAAAGCACTATATAAATGCAGTCCATTTAGCATTCGTGGTGGGGTGTACAGCTACATCTGACCCTCCTGTCTCCTCCCATATGTGGCCATTTGTTAGTCTGGTCATTGACATCGCATCCTTGTGTTGCCTGTGCCCTGCTTTCCTTTGTTCCTCCCATTTTGATCCCTTGTGATCTGATTTATTTCCTGTTTTATGTTTTGTGAGTTTAATAAAACCCTTACTGTTTTGCAACAAGCCCTGCCCTCACATCCTTCGCCCTGCCTAACATGACACTTACGGGATTCTCTCTTTTTTTGCCTGGAATAATTACTCCTGATTGTCAGTCAGTTGATATGTATGCAATACAAATGAAACGGTATGAAAATTTAACTTCACAATTATAGTGACCAGATCATAGTCATCAGTATTATCACGGAATTGTCTAAATGTGTTGAAAATTTTCAAAATATACCGATAAACAAACTGAAATAATTTCACCAAGTTTTATACTGAAAACCACAAATTAGCAGCACTACACACTTGTTTGTTTCCATAAACATTAAAATAATAATATAGCTGCAGTGCCTTATGTAAACATATGCAAATCATATTTGTTGTCAGTGGGCATGCTGAGGGATGAGTGATCCATAGTGAGGCTCCAGGGGAAGGGGTTTTATTTAACAAAACTGCACAGCAGCGGGAAAAAAACTGAAAAACAATGGGACCACGAAGGATCAAACAAATTTGGAAAGTAAGACCAGTACTAATAAGGGCTATACAATAATATGAGAGAATCACAATCTGGAAACCTGATTTTACACACAGCAAAACTAGAAGCAAACACAGAAATACAACACAGACATCTAAGCAGTAGCAAAAGCAGGGGCAACAACAGCTACAAACACACACGAATACATAGAACAAGAAAATAAAGAAACAGAAATAAATACATGGCCAACCTTTACCCCACACTAAAAGGGAAGCCTCAATGACACAGGTGTCTGCTCTGGCCATAAAACCATGCAGCAGCCTGGGAAGCAGGCTAACACCTTTGGCTGCTAACGACGGGAAACAAGGGGAGCACAGAACTGGATGACCAGCAACACTAGCTGGCCAAACAAGGAATTCATACAGATACTGAAAAGTGGGCATGGCACGGACCAATCCTAACAGTATCAACTGTACATTAACCATACAAATCTCCAGAGCATTGTCACTGCCTTCTGCAATGTTTTCACTGACACAAACACTGCATACCTGGGTCTGGGAGACTTTTGTTAACTTTGGTTGATGCCTGACAGTATGTAATGTGAGATTTTCAAAGCATGGTAACCAAGCACCGTTTTAATGATACGAAATGTATAATTATAAATAATACTGACTGCCGGTAACTGTTTCATCCCTTGTATACAATATGCATGTTAATGCTAATGTTAGAGTAGTAGTAATAGTGTAATGTTAGAGTTCTTCAAACAATGCATCCCCTTTAAGTAATTAAATGATCCCAATGATAGACCTGCGGTAATAAATGAGGCTCTGGCTTCTGTATGGTAAATATGGTTCCAAATGTATCATAGGATCAAAATGAAAACTGACTAGTCAGTGCCAGGAAGTAAAGCAGTTTACTGATTACATTCAGTAGGTATGATGTATCAGCAATACTGCAAATTTACTAAAGAAATGTAGATACAGATCAGCTAGTTAGAGGAACACTAGAAAACCAAATGCAAAACAGGTAAAATATACCGTTCCTGTTCTGTACTGTTACAAGACTATTCAGATTTGTAGGGGTTCTGTGCCAAACGTATTAAAGTGAATATTAAAGTATGTCATACAGTATCTATCAAATTGATGCCTACTATGACAGGTTCATGTTCATATCATCCATTTGAATAACTTTTAATAATGGGGGGGTGGGTGGGCGGGAAGTGCATATAACTCAGTGGGTTAGGTCTGGTTCATAGGTGCAGCTGCACCACAATGTACGTGCCACTCTTGCAGCATAACCGTGCATTATATACTTACAGTATTCAAGGCTGGCAGGGTTATTGTCGTTAATGAAAACATTTTGTAAACTGGAATAAAATAATATATGAAAATGAAATAAACACTGCAAATTAACAAAAACTATAAATGTTGCTGAAACTAACTGAGATAAAATGAAAACAAATGTCAAATACATGTAGTTAACATTTAAAATTACTATTCAACTAAAGTACACTTTATTGGCATGAGTATTGGGACACCTACACACACATGAACTTTAATGACATCCCATTCTTTATGCATAGGCTTTAATATGGACTTCAACTCTTCTGGGAAAGCTGTCCACAAGGTTTAGGAGTGTGTTTATGGGAATTTGTGACCATACTTCTAGGAGAGCATTTGTGGGGTCAGGCACTGATGTTGGATGAGAAGGCCTGGCTCACAGTCTCCGTTCTATTTCATCCCAAAGGTGTTCTATCAGGTTGAGGTCAGGGCTCTGTGCAGCCCGGTCAAGTTCTTCCACACCAGACTTGCTCATCCATGTCCTTATGGACCTTGCTTTGTGCACTGGTGCGCAGTCATGTTTGAACAGGAAGGGACCATCCCCAAACTGTTCCCACATAATTGGGAGCATGAATTTGTCCAGAATGGCTTAGAATGCTGCAGCATTAAGACTTCCTTTCACTGGAACCAAGGGGCCAAGCCCAACCCCTGAAAAATAACCCCACACTGTAATTCGGCAGCACCAAACTTCACACGTGGCACAATGCAGTCAGGCAAGTACCATTCTCCCAGCAATCGCCAAACTCAGACTTGTCCATCGGATTGCCAGTCAGAGGAGCATGAATTGTCACTCCAGAGAACAAGTCTCCACTGCTCTATAGTTCAGTGTCGGTGTGCTTTACACCACTGCATCTGATGCTTTGCATTGCATTTGGTGATGTAAGGCTTGGATGCAGCTGTTTTGCCATGAAAACCCATTTTATGAAGGTCTCTGTGCACTTTTCTTGAGCCAACACATGAAGTTTGGAGGTCTGTAGCTGTTCACTCTGCAGACTGTTAGTGGCTTTTGCACACCGTGCAATGTATGTTGTGCCTCAGCATACATTGTCCCCACACTGTGATTTTATGTGGCCTACCACTTTGTTGCTGAGTTGCTGTTGTTACCAGTTGCTTCCACTTTGTTATAATTCCTCTAGCAGTTGACCATGGAATATTTAGTAGCGAGAAAATTTCATGAATGGACTTATTGCACAGGTGGCAACCTATCACAGTACCACACTTGCATTCACTCAGCTCCTGAGAGCGACCCATTCTTTCACAAATGTTTGTAGAAGCAGTCTGCATGCCTAAGTGCTTGATTTTAAACACCTGTGGCTATGGAAGTGATTGGAACACCTGGATTCAATGATTTGGAGGGGTGTCTCAATACTTTTGGCAATATAGAGTATCAATTTGTCATCTTTGGGCGTCTTCTGTACCAGGCACTAGAACTAGAGAAAAAGACAACAGCACTGCATTGCGATATTTTGTAGTAGCTAGAATAGTCCTACAATATTCTATCTTTCCCTAGGAATAAAATTACTCAAACTTAAACTGAAACCAGTAGCCCCACCCCAGCCCGACGTCGCACACCTGCAGCAACTCCAGAAGAAAAGAGCGTCCAGCCCCTCTCCAGGAGATTGGTTCCAGAATCCACGCTATGTGTTGAGGTGAGCCCGACTATATCTAGTTGATATCTCTCAACCTCACGCACAACCTCAGGCTCTTCCCCACCAGAGAGGTGTCATTCCATGTCCCGAAAGCCAGTTTTGTCAGCCGGGGATCAGACCACCAGGGCCTCCCTTGGCCGCCACCCGATCCACAAAGCACCGAACCCCTGACATTCCCCTTGGGAACAGTCCCATGTGCCATTGGGCTATGCCCGGCCGGGCCCCACGGGCCAAGGCCAGGCCACCAGGCGCTCGCCAATGGGCCCCTTCCCCAGGCCTGGGCCCTGGTAACCCTAGTCCGGGTGAGCGAAACAAGACTTTGTTATAATTCCTTATCGTAGGGTTCTTTTGGATTGCTCTTTGTCTAGCCCCTCCCCTGGGACCTTTTTGCCTTAGGAGACCCTACCAGGGGCTATTGTCCCCGACAACATAGCCCCCAGGGTCACCAAGGCACGCAAACCCCTCCACCACAATAAGGTGGCAATCCAATGTCAGCTAACCTTTCTTCAAATCCTCTAGCTATATGTTTTCTGTCTGATCAGAGACTGTAGGAAAAAGAGCTTCTATTCAATTTTTGTTCTGATTTCCTGGTGGACTTTCTGCTACTTTTCCCCTGGCCAATGAATGATTGAGATGCGTTTGCATCACTGAACAGATTGTTCATGTTTCTTCAAAATTTGAGAGGTACGCTCCCTCACCCACGCCCACCTGGGACCAGCCTGTGATGAAAATTATGTCACTACAACTGCGCATGGTGATGCATCAGTGTCCGCATGAAGTATAAACTAGCCTTTAGGGATCCATGCCCATGTCTGGAAGGTCGTGGCTTCAAATATCGTGGCTGGCAGAATAATCCTGTCATCTTTGGGTGCCTCAGCGAAGCCGTTAACCCCAATAGCTCCAGGGACACTGGTTCACCCTGTAGCCTGATCCTTATTTGTATGGGAAACCAAAGAGTCTGTTAAATAAATAAATAAAAATAACGCAATTCATTCCTGATTTCACATCATTCTTTTTATCAGTTATTCAGTGCTGATTAAATTATATTCCAAACAATTAAATCACATCAATGGATCCTGTAACTGCAAACACTGTCACCATCACTCAAATCTGTGATCATTAGTAAGACAAAAGCTCTGATGTGGGCCAAACCCAAAAGCTATGGCTGTTATCAAGTTCTTTAAAAAATTTGGTTCAGCAAGATGATCATTGATAATCAGTGTAAGTAATGGAAAGAGTCTTACTCTGAAAGGTTAACAGCCCTTGCCACACATTTGTTGCAACTAATAAGCCAACAGTTCTCTAAAAAATGTACCCTGGGGATGCAAAGGTAGAAAAGCATTGAAAATAAGTTCTGACTACACCTTTTATTTTTTGATATGATTATCACCATTAATACGCATAATTGTTTTGGATAAGATAGAGCACACTAAGATTTGGTTTGCAATCAACATTATACTTCTTGGCTCAGTGGGCTAAGCCTGTGTGCCTGTAATCAGAAGGTTGCTGGTTTAAACCCAGCCTCAGCACATCTGCGGCTTAATAAAGTGTCAGTTAACATTATTATTAGCTGCTAATGAAGTTTAAAGTATATAGTGTCTCTGTTGTTGGTTTAATCAAGACTTGGTTTTGCCTATGGACCAGGTGCTAGAATTATGTTGCTCCATCATCAAAATTCATAAACTGGATTGAGTAGAAGCAGCAGGCAGTCCAAATATTGTTTGTACTAGAACAGAAAGCCAAGCTGTGAAGAGAACAAGCAGACACAGTAGCTTTGCTCCTACAAATATTAAGAGTGGACCACCTACTTATCTGCTTGCTGATGAACTGTTCCACATAGGACCTATTATGGTATTATTCTAATATGTACCCAGTCAGAAGACGCTTTGGTTTACCCTGGGTGCAACATGGCTGTCGCAGGACAGCACTTTTTCTTGAAAAGTGTCCTTAGGTCACTTTCAGCCAGTCTACTTCTTGTCTGTAACTGTCTCCACACTCCCCCTGATATGTCTGACATACACAGACATTTACTCACACATTCCTTTTATTCATCTTTCACGGAGTGTTTTCAATAACTCTATCCCTTGGATAATTTTGGTGACAAATGGCCAAAATTCAAGCCGTACCCGTCCTTTCCTTTATTCTTGGCAAAACTGCTTGGGTAGGAGGGTAGTGCTGAGTAGAGTATTATCTGAATTTGAAAGATTAACATTTTTTATCAATTGCATGAGCATTTATTAGGCTTCTGCAGTGGAAGCTTTTCACATTCCCGCTCACTAATGAGGTTGATTGAAAAAGGATAGCAGGCAAATTCGAAAATGGAGCAACATTCCCTGACCTCAAAATGTCAACTAGGGTATATTTCTTGATGTCTGTTAAGATTTATTCTAGACAGAGTGACATTAACCAACTCAAAATGTCTTTTACATTAACTTCTAAAAATCTTCTATGTAGCAAAGTTGCATAGATTCTCAAATAGGGGCAGCACTTAATATTCTGCAGCCCTTACATAATTCATAATTCAAACATTCGGGGCCTCTCATAAACAAATTACTAGCAGAACTATCAGCGGTTGTAGCGACAGTAGTTTGGTCAATATAGCATAAAGTGAACAATGTATGTTGCTTACAGTTAGTCTTTATTGTTTCTTATCCCTACACCTTTATCACTGGTATAAACTAATTAAAAGCAAATTCATTATCTCTTGATTCACTGGCGTAGAATATAGGTGGATAATCAATATTAAGCTTCAATTAATATCAACATCAATAACAATCATAGTAAGCTAAAATTTCTCATAGCTTAGCTTGACAGAGGTGTAAGTGCACAAACCCTTTCCTCCAGACTTTGATAAATGGAACTGAGTAAATATCCCAGGATTTATCCATGTATGTTGTGTCAGGGGACTGTTTAGATTGAGTGGAGGTTGTTGAGTTCTCTCACTATTCGAATTGTTGAATCACTGATGAATCACTAGAATAGTCATAACATGGCCACCCTATCCTCTGGCAAAGTGATTTTATCCATGGCATGGTCTGGGGGAAGGGCAGTGATGCAGTAAGCCCTCAAATAAAACTCGCTCTGTCTTAGCAGTTTGATTTTAATTGAGCTGCTCACTCAGCCACTGCCTTGGGCAAAGGG
>JABFEB020000132.1:21274902-21289491 GCA_019775895.2 Stomatorhinus ivindoensis
GGAGGAAGCAAAAACATGGACTGTCTGGCAGGGAGCTGGGAGGAAGCAAAAACATGGACTGTCTGGCAGGGAGCTGGAAGGAAGCAAAAACATGGACTGTCTGGCAGGGAGCTGGGAGGAAGCAAAAACATGGACTGTCTGGCAGGGAGCTAGGAGGAAGCAAAAACATGGACTGTCTGGCAGGAAGCTAGGAGGACACAAAAACATGGACTGCTGGCAGAGAGCTGGGAGAGAGCAAAAACATGGACTGTCTGGCATGGAGCTGGGAGGAAGCAAAAACATGGACTGTCTGGCAGGGAGCTGGGAAGAAGCAAAAACATGGACTGTCTGGCAGGGAGCTAGGAGGAAGCAAAAACATGGACTGTCTGGCAGGGAGCTGGGAGGAAGCAAAAACATGGACTGTCTGGCAGGAAGCTGGGAGAGAGCAAAAACATGGACTGTCTGGCAGGGAGCTGGGAGGAAGCAAAAACATGGACTGTCTGGCAGGGAGCTGGGAAGAAGCAAAAACATGGACTGTCTGGCAGGAAGCTAGGAGGACACAAAAACATGGACTGTCTGGCAGGGACCTGGGAGGAAGCAAAAATATGGACCATCTGGGGGTTCCTGAGGATGGGCTTGAGAAACACTGCTCTAAACCAAACAGAGTGGGTTTCTCTTTGGAAAAAAAAATCCGTAAAACAGTAACAGCAATAGAAAAGCAACAACAATAACGATGTTTTAAATTTTAATTTAACTGTAACAAATTTTTGTAGATACCAGATAACCAGAAATGGCAGCTCAATGGGAGCACTATCGCCTCATAATTCCAGTGCTGGGGGTTTGAACTGGACCTCTGCTCTGTGGCAGTGGAGTTTGCATGTTCTCCCCTTGACCCAGACTGGGATAAATGGCCAGAAGATGGATGGACACTTTCCTGTTTGCTTGTGAGTGCCCACTGACCATAGAGCAATGCTTTGCTTTTCTAGTGATAAGTATATGTGCTTCTGTGCAGTATTTACTATTAAAACAACAGGGATATGAAATTCTCTTAGAAATATTTGAAATATTTGGTGGTAATTCAAACACTTTTCTGCAGACATACCAGTCGTTCATGTCTCATTACAAAAGGTTAATTCCTTGCCTTGCATTGTTATACTCTGATGTTGCTTTATAGCCAATTTAAAAAATAAATAAATCGTAAGCACTGACAGAGAGATAGGCTATATCAATTTGCATTATGGTGTTTTCTATCTTTATAGACAGTTCTGTGGTCTTTTGTTGATGTTACTGAAAGAAGATTTTAAATCACATTAAAGCCATGCATAGTCCTTTGATAAGATGAATGGACTTTGGTGTTTATGAAGAAATTTTCCTCTTACCTAAATGTATGATAAATAGTGCAGTGTGCATCTTTCCAGTTGTGCTCAGCAGTTATTTTCTGATTTATTTAAACACATTCATGCAGGGGCTTTTCATGTTTAAATATACATTCAGTCAATAGCTATAGGAGCTGGTCTAGGTAATCCAGGACGTGGGTTTACAGGCAAGGCAGACAAGATGAGTGCACGATTTGTACAGCAAACAGTAATATGCTGCCTTCCTGGGCTATTTAAAAATGTATTCACTGATGTCCTTAGTGGCTTAGTGGCAAACCATTCCAGGCAATTCTCCTGGCCTTACATAGAATCCCTGTGATGGTCAAGCGAAGGGCATATTACCAAAAAATCAGTAGGATGGGAAATCCTAAATAGTTTACACATGTCCCGCACCGCTGCCTGACACCTTTCCACTTGCCTCCATCAGCAAAGTTGCAAATTTAGTTTCCAGTTTTTGCTATTGGAGCATATGCACAGAATTCAGGAGATGAACATCCAGGAACATGAACTGAGCTACTGAAGCATGCTGTCTCTCATCTAGCTTTCGGTGAAACAATTTTTACATGAGTCTTTTTACAATTCATGAAACATTTATATGCATTGGCTATTAGTGCCTCATATTCAGTCCCGTGGTTTTGCTGGGCTTTCCATTCACACGTGGCTGTGAACAACACCAAGTATTCTGTCAAGAGGAATTCAATATAATGAAAGCCACCATTAGTTATAGCAAATAGAAGTAAAAAAATCTTTGTTTGTCTTTGTGTGGTGATACGAATCGCTGGAATGTGCAGAGATTAAGAATTACTGCTGAATCAGACAAGTTAGACAAACATACAAATTTTGGTATCTCCTCTACCTGTGGACCTGCCCATCAACTCCCCACCTATAAAGCCATAAAATTTTCATCATTTTGCCCTGGCCCTGCAATATAACAGCAGGGGTGCCGTTTATTCAATGCGTATTTTGAAATTCACAGACACACACACACAGACACACACATACACTCTGAACACCGATTCCAAGTTGTCAGTCACATGAAAAGCTGTTAGGCTGAGAGAGATAAGATAAAAATATATGCTTTATAGTATAAATAAAGCTTGCTATCCTTTTCTTTGATATATTTAAAGATATATTTAAAGATATATCTAAAATATTACAAGTCCATGATAAGAAGCCTTAATTAATCCATCCATCCATCTTCCAACCAGTGACTCTGGTCAGGGTTGTGGGGGGTGGAGGAAAGAAGGGGTGGAGCCTGTCGCAGGCAGCACAGGACATAAAGCAGGGCTATGCCATGGGTACACCCTGATCATTTTATTTATTTTGCAATTTTTGCTTCAGGGCAGCATGGTGGTACAGTGGTTAGCACTGTTACATCATAACTCTGGGACTTGGGATCAGGTCTTCAGTAGGGTTCCATATGTGTTGCTTGCTTGTTCTCCCCATGTCATCTGGGAGTTTCCTCTGGGTACCCTGGTTCCTCTCCCCCACAGTTCAAAGAATGCTGAGGTTGATTGGAGTCGCCAAATTACGCATAGGGGTGAATGGTGTCTCAGTGTGCCCTGTGATGGGTTAGCACCTCATCTTGGGTTGTTCCCTGTCTTCCACCTGTATCCTCTGGGATAGGCTCCAGACCCCCTATGACTCTGAATAGGATAAGTGATTAGAGAAAATGAATGGGTACTTGTTTCATATAATTGTTAACTAAATTAGAAGCTGCAATCTAAGAGAGGAAAAGTACACATGGATTCCAATATGGTGAGGTCACAAGAATAATCTAATTAAAACATTGTGGTATAAAAATAGATTTGTCATGTAATGTGCTATGGATTGTTTCTTTGAAGAATAAACATGATGAATACTGACAATATGATCTGTTTTTGTAATGTTACAGATTATAAACTTTTACCAATAAATTGTATAAAATGTCTTTTATATAAAAAGTTGAAAAACTATAAATAAAACTGGTGTAAAATAAGAAGTTTTTCATACATAGCGTGAAGGTATGCGTGCCTTCCTCTGTGAGTGTGCATCTATGTGTAAAAGTGTGCATCAGTGTCATGCTCATAAATTAAATTCTTAAGTCAGAAAACATCAAACACAATAAAAAGTTCTCAGTGTGACTGCGTGTGTCTGGGTACATTTAGCCACCAGCAGTTTTCCGACAGCGAGGCATTTGAATGGGGCGTCAGGCAAATCAATCACTAAATGCCAGGGGTAGCCTATAGCGGTTGTTCCGTCTCAGCCCGACGCACTCTCTCCTCTGCGCATTGTAAGCACGGGTGAGCCAGGCCCAGGCGGGACACATTTTTCATGATGCTTCGAAACATATTTCACCAGCGGCGCCTACAGTGCTCCTGTTTGGGCCTGGTCCAGAAAAAGAGAGGGATGCGCAGGAGACAGATAGGCGAGGGGGTTAAACGCTTCTAAGGTATTCCATTTGAACACATTTACTCTACAGCTTAAAATAATCTGAAATATTTTCCCCTCATTGCCTGGGGGTGTGAAAATAGGGTGGGCGTGTAAAAGTGGTGCTGGTAAAGGAGAAGAGTGATAAAATATACCCTGGAAAAATAAAGTACATAAAAACAGGCACGCTTGTCATTTTGCTTGCACTGCAGTATCTCATTCTGGGATACTTGTGTTTTCAGGTACTCTGGACAGCAGTCTGGTGCTTTCTTTTAATTGCTCTCATAATTTTTCTCCTGCCAGCATCACACACACAAACCCACACACACACAGGTTGGTCTTCCTATCTAAATGGGGACCGTCCATTCATTTCTATGGGAAAAACCCTTAACCCCTAACCATCCCTAACCGTAACCATAAGTAACCAACCCAAATACAAGACATTTGGCATTTTTACTTTTTTGATTGCATTCACAGATGTCATCCAAATGGGGACCTCAAAAGATGTGCCCAAAAATAGGGAAATTTCAGGTTTTACTACACTTTGGTCCTTAAATGTGATTTATGCAAACCCACCCCCCACATACACACACACACACACACACACACAAACCTGTATTCACTTCTGTGGGCAAATCCTAATACCAACAATGACAGGTTTAACCACTACCCACTAACCTTAAACATAAGTAACTAAACAAAATACAAGTCGCATTTTTAGTTTTTTGACTGCAGTCACAGATTTTTAGAAAATTGAATTTCTTCCTAAAAATGGTCCCCACGGTGTCAAAATAACAGCTTTTTATCACATTGTGGAGACATTTGGTCCCCACAATATAATATAAAGCTAATCCACACACGCATGCACACACACGCACACACACACACACACACATACACATTTATCCAAGGTATTTGACAACCGTGAAAAGTAATCACAATTGTGCCAAGTTTAATATTCCTGGAGCATGGGCAACTCAGGTAAGGGGCGGGCAGAGAGAAGTCTGCATCTTATCAGTCCTGCAGATTTGCACTTGGGTCCTTTTAATCGGCGATCTAACCTGAAGCGGGGAGATAAAATGTTGGCGGTTCCCCCATAAATGCACTTATCTGCACCATGCATGCTCTCCTGATTGACAGACTACATATTTGGTATTCCATGCAGCCTCTTCGCTACTCTGCAATACTCTCCTCTCTGCACTTTTGCATTCCCGTGGCCCATGGGCCACCGGGCGCCATGCATTTCTCCAGCTCCTTCCCACTCCTCATCCTTTGTGACAGGGGCATCAGTCAGGCAAATAAATAATGAAATTAAGAACCGCAAATTAAAGCCAAGGGAAAGAAAATGTCCCAGGACTGACTCACAGTAAGGATTTTAGCGACATTGCCAATGACATTATCTCATTAGTATGTGAGACCTTTTATTTGACTATTGTTTGCTAGTATGATTTTATCAGTAGTTTTATTCAGATTGCCGTTCTTGGCCATCCTCTAAAGTGAAATCAGAGAAATGTTGTCATCACATAAAGCAAGATTCTGAAAGGATGTCTTCAGGGCTCCTAGCAGCCAATGGACTAAACCAATTGGAATACTCAGATATTACACTAAATGGTTTTCAGAATCCACAGATGAATTGTTCTAAAATTTTTTATCTGGCTGATGTATGTCCATATGTTCTCCTTTAAGTGAGAACTCTTTGGTAGAATATTAAACCAATTATTGCCTTCCCATTTCTGTCCTTATATTTTAGATTATCATAGGTTACTACACAGGATAGAGCAGGTGCTGGGATGCTGCACTGGAAACTATTTTGCTCAGGAATATATATGCATATGTATTCCACTATTTTCTCAATAAAATGACTTCAGCTCATTACTTTCTGGTAATATTTTACATTTTGATATTTGTATAGCTATTTTGTATTGCCTGAGACATTGCCTTCTATGGAATGATGACAAGTCACCTAACACAGACAACACTGTCTCCAGCAGTGAAATTTGTAATGTTTCTCTTGCACACCTGTACAGGAAATTATGTTGTATCTGAAGTGATTTAATTTGCATTTGCATATCAAAAGAACAATGCACAAAAAAAGAAAAATGTTGATGTTATATGTCAGGCATACATAATATATGCAGTTCGGGTTATGTGTGTGATTGTATGGGTTCAATAGAATAAAAGAATAAAAGCTGCAGTAGCTCAGGTTAGAATGAATGTAAATTGGGAAGGATTAAAGGGGATGCAGGATGACCAGACACTGCCAATAGGCACTATATCCTGACGACAGAGGACAAAATGTGGAGACACATTTATATTCATTATATGGTTTTGAGTTTTAACTTTAATGATATTTTTTCTATTTTTGGAATTCTTTTAACATGGCACACAATGAACTGTGATTCCAATTTTAACATGTGTGTATAGCACTGAAATATCCACAAGAATCTTTGACCTATGATATGTCTTAAATGCTGGCTGACATGAATTATTTTAGGTGCTGATACTGAGTGACTGTGGTCCGCATTGCATTGAAATTTGTGACTATCTTAACCAGTGCAGGTTTCTGGGGGAGGATTTCTAAAAGCATATTTAAATAGGAAGGGGGGAAGGCAGATCTTAACTAAAGCTTTAAATAGTGTGAGTATTAGAGGAAAACTTACATTGCATACTCTTCTGTAAAATGATTATAAATAGATTGTATATTGTTTGGTTGCAGTGGCATGGTGGTATTAGGTAACACTGCCACCTCCACCTCCAGGGTCGGGTTCTCCCCCAGATCGACAAGTTTCCTCCAAATACTCCAGTTTTCTTCAGCAATCCTTAGGTGTGCAGTACAATGAACTGCCATCTTTCAGTTGGACATAGTGTATGACTCAGTGTGTATACGTGTGCCTTGAGATGGACGATGATTCTGTTCAAGGTGTACTCCAGCCCTTTGCCCTGTCCTGCCTGGGATAGGCATCTCTCTGACCTTATACAGGATAAACAGTTGGAAGGGGAATGATTTTTTTCCAATTAAGCAACAGTTCAAGACTAACTAACTACTGTGGTACCAATTACAGCATGATGAATTTCTGACTAAGTGGAAAACAGTATTTTAGATTTTGAGCTATTATACCAGTTTCCGTTCAAAGTACAAGGGTACAGCCTGTCCTCACACCTCTCAGTCTTGGGGGTTAGTTTCCTTGCTGTGTGCATGACATTTACAGTCAAGAGCAGAATTGTTTATTTATTGCAATGTACTTTTACATACTAGCAAAGACAATCAAGACAAGAAACATAATAAATTCCATCCATCCATCCTTCTATTTTCTGTAACCACGTATCCATTTCTGGTCTGGAGTATATCCCGAAGGCTACAGATACAAGACAGGAAATAACCAAGGATAGGGTACCAACCTATTGCAAGGTACACTCACATGTCATTCAACGTAATAAATTATATACATAAATAATATTTTTTTAATGTGCATAGTACAATACACTATAGCAGCAGATTCATTACATGGAATGGAATTTACATTTTGCCTTTTATAACTTTTATATTGAATACAAAACTTTTAATTGTTCATTATGTTCAATAAGTAAAATTTGTTAAAAGGAGAAATGTGTTTAATAAGTAAATTAATATGTGCAAATACAGTGGCACCTCAGTTCTCAAACTCATTATACCTCGAATTTCTTAAAAGTCGAACCAACCAGTTTGAAAAAAAATGATCTAGAACTCGATTTGAATCTCAGAAGTCAAACCGTGAATGCTGACCTAAAGCGGGGAAATAAGTCACGTGGCACGTCTCTTAGTGGAAACAAAGCGTAATGCTTCAGTCTCAGCCTAGTATTCGCTGTAATTGCATTGTTTGTTGGTGATAGTGCTTTTTATTGAAAATACTGTATAAATAAACTAGAACGAAAATTCCTGAAGAGATCTTGAGATGGGCCTATTCTGCTGACCAAAGAAGAGCTGCAGCATCTAATTAATTGGCTGGTCTGTAGTTGGTTGCTAGGCCTTCCTAGGTGGCTGCTAGGGTGTTGCTATGCAATTCTAGGTGATTGCTAAGGTGTTGCTATGAAATTGTAGGTGATTGCTAGGGTGTTGCTAGGTGGTTGCTACATGTTGCTATGGTGTCAGTAGATGGTTGCTAGGCATAACTAGATGGTTGCTAGGGTGTTGCTATGCAATTCTAGATGGTTGCTAGGGTGTCGGAAGTTGTTGCCAGGGTGTAAGTAGCTGGTTGCTAGGCATAGCTAGATGGTTGCTATGGTGTTGCTATGCAATTGTAGGTGGTTACTAGGATGTCGGAAAGTGTTGCTAGGGCATCGGTAGCTGGTTGCTAGGTGGTTGCTATGCAATTGTAGGTGGTTGCTAGGGTGTCAGAACGTATTGCTAGGGTGTCAGTAGGTGGTTGCTAGGTGGTTGCTAGGTTGATGCTATGCATCACTAGGTGATTGCTAGGGTGTTGCTCGGCGTTGGGTGATGAGGCCTGAGGTTGATAATTAAGTATTGTAGTTGTGGCATAAACATTGGCCGGATAGGAAAACTGGCAGAAATGCATTGAAGTCAATGGGAGAGAACGAGGGATGAAACATGAGTGCAGGTCAAGATGGTGGTCATAAGTTGTTGGGTGATGAGGCCTGAGGTTGATTATTGAGTGTTTTTGCTGTGGCATGAACAGAGGCTGAAGAGATAAACTTTGACAGATATGCATTGAAGTCAATGGGAGAGAAAGAAGGATAAAAGAAGAGTGCGGGTTAAGATGGTGGTCATGGGGTGTTGAGTGATGAGGCCTGAGGTTGAATTCCAAGTCTTGTTGCAGTGGCAGGAACACTGTCCGAGTGGGAAAACTTTGACAAAAATACATTGAAGTCAATGGGAGAGAACAAAGGATGAAATATGAGTGCGAGTGAAGATGGTGGTCTTAAGGTTGGGTGATAAGAGCTTATGTTGAGTATCGAGTCTTGTTGCTGTGGCATGAACACTGGCCGAGTAGGAAAACTTTGACTGAAATACATTGAAGTCAATGGGCTATTCCCATGGTTAGTTGGGTATAGGCTAATGCTAGTAAAAAGTTAGCATTCAATGCATTCCTATGCAATTTTTAGTGCGTTTGACCATGAATAACGTCGCCATGGTAATTTGAAATGCTAACAAAACTAATAGCACACCTCACATCACCAAGGACTCACTTTTGATATATACTGAAGATTGCCTGGCTGCACACTACGGTACGACCTGCATTAATTGCCGAAATTCACAGAATAATAATAAATAAATAAAGTTGTTTTTGAATTTGCACGGGAGTTGCACGCAATCCGTATGGTTTACGGAGACAAACGATATGTCAGTCCGCCCGACTAGACAAGCCCTTGACTTGGCACTGAAGAGAGCTCTGTCCATTTCACGGGCTAAGCGCAAATTTGGAAAATATAGTTTACTAGGTGAAGAGTAATATGGGCCTTTCATTGACATAAATAGGCCAATAATAAAGTTTTTTTTTAATTTGAGATGGAATTGCACGTGATTCGTAAGGTGTTTGGAGACATGTCAATCCGTCCAGCTAGGCAAGCCCTATGACTTGGCACCGAAGTGCCCTCCATCCATTTCACGGGCTATGCATAAATTCGGAAAATGTAGTTTACTAGGTGAAGAGTAATATGGGCCTTTCATTGACATGAATACGCCCATAAAAATGGACCGAATAGCATAATCTAGTGTTGGGGCATGGCTTGGGGTTGTTATGGCTTGGGGAAGCAGGGACAGGACTCAAGAAATCGGGAAACACAGGGTTTAATTGAGAACCGGTAGAACAACACAATGACCGGACTGGGGAAACAAACTAAAATGCGGACTAAAAACAGAGGACTAATGACAGCAACCAGAAACAGCTGATCACACAGATCAGAACTCGACCTTTTTAGGATTCGAACCTGAGTTCTGAATGGATTAAGTTCAATTTATGAGGTACCACTGTAATTAATTTGAATCTATAATTGATTAGTCTCATATCCACATTAAGTCTGTCATTATTTTGTAGCTGACAGTTTTAATAAGTCATTGTAGTCATTTGGTGTGAAATTATAGGACATTTCTGTTTTTGATGTTAGGCATTGAATGATAATATTATACTATAAGTAAGATTAGTGGATCACTTAGTATAACATTGGAAATTCAAATTATTAGCAATCACATTAAGCAATTCTTCTATAAGATCTTAATGTGACATATTATTTCATATACTTTTTGTATTCCCCAGACTTGAGGTAATGCATATGGTTTAGTAATTAAGAAACCCCTTGATGGATCTTTTTCATTTTTATTATTGTATTTTCTCCAGTTTATTTTTGATGGATCTCATTATCACTTCATAAAAACATTATATGGATGAAAATCTCCACCTGAAAATGTGCTCTTGACCAGTCTCCTCAAAACTGGAAAACTGTAACTGCAAGACACCCTAGCGCCTGCAGCTACCATCATGTGGATGTGGCCATCTGCCATCTAAACTTTATTTGTGAATCTTTTTACAAACTTCCCAGGAACACTGTACAGGTCAGTGATTCTAAATCTGTGGGGCGCAAGATGATTTTCTAAATGATCTATAAAAAATTTCATATAGATTTTTTTATTGCTAGCCTCCCTTTTTGCAGATTTTATCCTTAGCAATCCAGTAGCTGGTTGATAAAATATGTATCGGTAGAATTTATTGTCGGAGAATTTAATCAGTTGACATTTCTAGAGATGTGCGGAGAGCACATAAGGTAGGTTTGTAATAATATTTTCTTTAGACTGCAGTGTTTTATTGGCAAAATTTATCATACTTGCTCAGGCAAGATAAAGACGCTTGCTAATATCCCTTGTTTTGTGGATTCGGAATTAGTATATTCAAGTT
The DNA here is from genome assembly GCA_019775895.2 of Stomatorhinus ivindoensis. NCBI lineage: Eukaryota > Metazoa > Chordata > Actinopteri > Osteoglossiformes > Mormyridae > Stomatorhinus > Stomatorhinus ivindoensis. The sequence goes on from JABFEB020000132.1 coordinate 21,285,554, forward strand.
GAAGAGTTCAGAGTTTAAAAAAAAATGTATATATGGTTTTTGTTGGTTGTATGTAATACCATCTATTTACTGTAAATAAAAACACTTTTTTACTTTTCAGATTTTTTCCCGATATTTATTGTGCAAAAGGAACATACCAGTGTAGTCAAGCAATTTTGCTGCACCAAATAAATAGGTGTAGTTTCAGAGTTAAGTTATGTCATGAATAGGACTTACAGCATTCAGGTAAAAAGACATTTATTCTAGAAATTCTACAGAGAATTAGATGGGCGGAGCCAGAGATGGGGCTGTCCAGAAAATACAATGCTGTTGTTCCAACAGCCCCCCACTCCCGCCACCTGTCTAGTCTCATATGTTATATTTTTTTGCAATGTTTTTGTTCTAAGTACATTGAGCTTGAGAACTGATGTACTCACTTTTTTAGTTTTTGTTTTACATTTCCAAGAAGTAGCTGATTTGCATTCCGGTCAGACACTCTTCTCGTTTTTTTCTAGTTTCTGTTAAGGGTGCAACTGCTACAGAATCCTAGGTTACCAGGAATCTAGGTTTTATTCTCAGCAACTAGCTCACTCTTTCCCACCATGTAACCATAGTTACCAAATAGATTCCTCTGTTACAACACCCAAAGAATTTGCTCACACTGCACTACTCTTTCTGGGCTGCTTCTGGTTGAAATCCTTCTATTATTTTATCAACAGAACTGCACAGTCTTTTTCCTGTCAATCCATGTGGTATCAGATTAATTAAAAACTCACTTGCCTATCAGGTTTTAAGCCTCTCCACATACAGGTCACATTCTTTCCCGGTCAGAAGATGGTTGCCTAAATGTGCATTGAGACAAAAATGATATAGGAAGCTGCCAAGTTGAAGAACGTAGCTTTACATATATTTGCTGAAAAAGAAAGATCTCTAAGAATCAGGATCCAGAGGTCAGGTTGAAAGATTTTTCAGTTGGAACAGAAATTCTGGCCCACACAATACTTCAGGGAGGGGTAAATGTGTCCTCATTCAATCTGTGTTAAGTAATATTTAGGAAGTACTAACCTTTTCTTTTTAATAGTGAAATGTGTAATTTGTAGAAACATCACAACCTGTTGGAAATGTTCCCCTTTCAGTAGCCACTGCCTGACACCTACGGTGGATGGGAAATTTGATTGCATTGAGGCGGACAAAGTGCTATTGGGCTGGTAAACTGATTTTCTGGTTGGTATATTTAAGGAAGGTAGGGAATCGGAACTATTTGTGTCATCAATATTTCTTATCATACGTGATGAATGTCCACTTTTTTGGCACTACCAAAGTGTGCTTGATTTGAAGACTAAGAGTGGTTTCAATTTGAAAATGATGTTGCTCTCATCAGATCATGACTTTTCGCACGTGTTTCAGTGATTCGTTTCTGAATGCGAAGCAGCTTATATCCGTACGCGTGATAATGTTTTTTTTTTTTTGCCAGAAAAGAGTGGTATGCTCATTTCAAGAAAGGTGGAAACAACGACCTCTAGTTAAGGAGTTTAAGTGTCTAGGGTGCTGTTCTTGAGTGGTGGAGCATGAAATTGATAACAGGATTAAGTCAATAGAGGCAGTTGTGTGGGCAGAGTACCAGTCTCTAGCGGAAACAGGAGCTTGGTATATCAGTCAGCTTGTATCCCTCCCATACCAAATATCATAAGCTTGGTGTAGTGGCCAAATAGGTATAATTCTCTATTGAAGAGGCTGAAATGATCTGTCTTTGCAGACAATTAAGATGTAGAAAATGGCTCTTTATTACAAACGCTCACATTTTCACATGGGCATATGTCAGCTGTTGATGCATCAGGGATATGATTCCTTAAGTTCTTATGGAATAGTTTGGAAAATTATTTGGTTTAAACATGATGATGATTGTGTAAATTCATACATTTTAAATCATTGAAACTCATTAATAATAAAATGAATATTTGATAGGATATTTGAAGATATTTGAAAATGACTAATAATGTAACTGAAAACCCATGTAAATCAAAGGATTTTTAAAAGCATTTGGCACATGTTGCAACTTCATATGTTTTATCTGTTATATATCCTATAGAGTACATTTATTATTTATTATTAGTAATGGACATTTAAAGGTCTATAAACTGCATTCATTCCCATAACAGCATATAAAGTCCTCCCCCATATCTCTTCTAAGAATATGAAAATAATTTGTAAAACTCAAGAAGTCCCAATTTTCACGAAACTACTTTTTTGTATTTTCTTTCAACATTTTGCAAAAATTATAGAAAATCTGGCCTGAAATTTTAGACTATTTCAACAGAAGAAGAATTGTTTTTATACCACAAGGCAAGGTAATCTGGCACTTAAACATCTGGCTTTGTAAAAATGTAAGGACCCCATAGAAACCCAAACAGTATAATTTTGTTTTTTTTGTGAAGTGTGAGTTGTGATTGTGCCTGTAAGTTGTGCAGTGGTGAAACATAATTGGAATTGTTCCAGCATGGTACTGGTACCTCCTGCAGACATTTCTGATTCCCTCTGGTGGCCGGCTGCCAGCCACCAGGGGTGGAATACTCCTCTGCTTGTCATTTCCTCTCTTGTGTTGCACTTGTTCTTTGTGTGATGTGATAGTGTGCCAGCAGTGGCGAACATGCAAGCTGCACAGCATTCTTTAAAATACACTGCACCCTCCATATGTTGAACATTAGTGCCTAAACTGAAAATCAGTAAATCACTGTTTTACTCATATTGGCCTGCTCCAGCTTTCCTAGTGAGATAAACATTGTTAAAGGAAACTGCACTTAAACCCAGTTGTCCTGAACACTTCCTGAACCAACTGACATTTGGTATTTGAGTCATTGATTGTGGTCATGCATATGCCCAATGACATCAGCTCTCTGCAAACGTAAGCCTTTTTTCCTGAATTACAAACTTAGGTGTTGGTAGAACTGAATTTAACTCAAAAATCCTTAAACTTTTCGACAGGAAACTGATCCATAGGAAACAGGATTGGGGGATGGGGTGAGCCGATCTTATTAGCACTCCAGGGATGAGTGAGGCTGGAAAACCGGGCAACATACAAAACAGCCATTCTGGGTTTCTAGCATATGTCAAACTGTAAACCAACAAGGACCAGACCACTGCTCCCAGACACTCTCTCACACAGCAAATTCCTAAAACTGTTGCTTACTAGTGAGTACTCTGGCTTGATTCCTAAACTTGTCTTTCAGTGCACGACACCTAGCTACCTGTTCATATGAATTTTAGCAGCTTAACATAAATGGGCCTATGTGAATAACAGATATGATCATTGATCACATGATCCTTAGGAAAACAAACAATTCTTGACTTGTGCAGCTTCACTGTGTAATTAATGAAACTGTCATGCTAGGAATACGTATTATCTATTGCTGACAAAAACAAAAAATAATAAAGAATCATTGAATCACCTACAGGTGGCACAACAAAATGTAGACTCTCACATAGGTCTGCATGCGTAAAAGGAATATAAGAAAAACTGACAGGATGGAATGATTTTAATTGAATTTTGCATTGATACAGCTGACGAAATGTCATGAATGAATTGAATGGAATGCTGTGACTCTGTGGGTGGCTCATCTCTTTGGACCCCTCATATTTTTGTCAAATTTATAAGACTAGCATGTCCAAGTCAATACACTTATTTTTTGCATGTAGCTATTTGAAACAGACAACACTGGAAAATTAAATCCACTAACACCCTTCAGTAAGTCGGAGGGGGAAAAACTAACTTTTTTTTTTTTTTTTTTTTTGGTTTGCTCTTTGGGAAGTAGGAACGTTTCTGGAGTTACGATGTAAAACTTCCTGAAATCCTGAAATACCAGGATCCCATAATACTCCTTGGATCAGGTAAGAACATAAGAACATAAGAACTATACAAACGAGAGGAGGCCATTCGGCCCATCAAGCTCGCTTGGGAAGAA
>JABFEB020000132.1:21292780-21304865 GCA_019775895.2 Stomatorhinus ivindoensis
AAGATATACCAAGCCTGTAACTTTTTAGCATGTGCAGACATTTTTCAGGCCCTCACAATATAAACCTCAATTTCTAAAAATCTAAGAATGCGGTCAAAAACCTGAAGTTGCCAGAAATCTTGTATTGTGTTTGGCTGGTTGTGGTCAAGGTCAGGGCTGGGTAGGGTTAGGGTTCTCATAGTTAGGATCAGGGTTATGCCCATATAATGAATGGAGAGTCCCTACAATTAAATAAATGCCTCATCTCTCTCTCATGTACAATATGTGTTACATTGTGGGGACCTGTTATTTTGACCATTTTTTGGTTCCCACAAGGAGACATTCAATTTCATAAAAATTTGTGAGTGCAATCAAAAAACTAAAAAATTTCTTATGGGTAAGACTAGGGCTGGGTTGGGGTTAAGGTTGTTGGGATTAGGGTCATGCCCATAGAAACCTGTGTGTATGTGTCTGTCTGTGTGTCTTTGTGTGGGGACTTTGCATGCCCCCCTCCTTTGTGTGGGTTGCCTCTCACAGCTCAAAGACATGCAGGTAGGCTAATCAGTTTCTCAACCTTGCACATATCGTGAGTGTGTGGGTATATGTGCCTGTGATCGACTGGAATCCCAGTGTGTAGCAGAGTCTTGTGCCTTATGTTGCCTGGAATTGACTTCAGGAAAAGTGCTTGGAAGATGGATGGATGCATTTAACAATAACTTAAATAAATAGCAACGAAAATTAAATCCAGTATCCATTGTTAGCATAAATAAATCTGTGAATGCAAATGCATGCCGAAAACCAAACCTATGGTTGCTTCATAACCTTCCCCAAGAAATACTTCAAATGTTATTTTGCTCTGAATAATAGATGCATAAATACTGCTAGTATAGCCTTTCAGGTTCAAGTGTTTTGGCTGAGTGCAACCTTTATGATAAATATTTTGCCAGTGCTTCCTTTCAACAAACCAGTGGTCCGAATTTCACAGTTAGGAAAACTCTGGACAGTTTTAGTGTTCTATTATCTAATTGTGGTCTTTAATGGCAGCGCACTGTGCACAGTTCATCTGAGTTTATAAATCCTGCAATTGTACGTGTTAGATATTCTGGGTATATATATAGGACAATGTTTTTTAGGGAAAGTTATTTGTGGAATTACCTTGAATAGTTCTTTTTTTGGATGAGGGCAGACTGACTGAGGTAGGTAAATATAGCTGCTATAATGCTGTCCTGTGGCATTCTAGTGTACTCAATGAGCCCATGTCTTTCAACTGGATTATCACTGGTGATGCTTTATGAACTGGAATCACTGGTGATTTGGTGTGTAAACTAGTTCATCTAAACTGCCTTTGCTGTGTAACAGGGAGAATGAATGTGTGTTTGTACAAATGGCCAGGATTGCATAAAGTGCATGTTGTGGTATGCTAATACATTGCATGTCTTTGTACATGCAGTATAGAAGTTACATTATTTGGTGGACATATTTTAGTTCTTGAATACATGTGTATGACAATAAAAATGGCTACAAAATTTGGGTAATGCTTTAGAATAATTTCATTGTCATAATGCACTCATTATGCATTCATGGAACAGTCATAAGCAGCATGTAAGTAAAATTTAACCCCCTAACATGCCTACACAATTATAATGTTTGTTATTATCATGCAATGTTTGCTATTAATCTATATTAAAGCTGTTAAGGTGTGTTACAATATACTTACTATATATGCTGCGCTGAATATTATATTAATGCATTATGACGGTGTCCTTAATGTTCTGTGAATGCATAATGAAGATGCAGTTAATGTAAAGCGTTACTAAAAAATGACCTGTAGCTACTGGTAACAGAGAAATAAGATTGGAGAGCAATTGCTTGTTTTCACACTTTATATCACACAGCAGCATCTCTTTTTCAATGACCAGAGGTGATAGGTCTGTTCGCACAAACCCAATTCAGAGTGCTGGGATGCTAGGATGAAATCGGGAATTGTAAGAAACATTTCTCCTCCCTGGCTGGTGATACAACTCTAATGGATTCATTACATTAAATGTGCCCCGTCTATGTGAAAATGCCTTGTAAAGACGACGGGAGAGTATAAGCCAAGCTGTCTAAAGTGATAACAGTGGCCTTGAGCATTTGTATTCCCCCAGTGCCCTTTTCCTTCATTTGGTCTCGGAGATCGACAGTGTGCTGAAAGAGCCCACATCTCCTCTGGATCATATACAGGCGCAGACCTTCAGAATGCAAACCTCATTTGCAACTGACAGTGGGGCCCCCACGTCGCTCAATAAAAAACTATGTATTTGCATATTTCCTTTTAAGCACAAAGAGTCACATACAGACTGGCATTTTAATAGATGATGTGTTGCGTCTTCAACACTGAGAGCTACAGTGACAGCTATCTTTCTTTTGTACCACAAGCCAACCATTTCATTAAAAGCACCGATGCTTTTAAATACGCCTGTTAAGTCAAATGGAAATTCCTCACACATTCCGTGCTGTCTGAAGCCATATTCCACTTTATGGAAAACATTGATTGAGTTTGAAAATAGCCTGTTGCTGAAGTAGACTAGTTCAACTTTCACAGCACTTCACAACATTATTTCATGTTAATATTTGTCAGGAAACCATAGCTGCTAATAGGGAAATGTCAGCACTTATTTTAAGTGGCACAGTTTAACTCAACTTCGTCATTTCTGAATTTGGAAAAATAATCACTGAAATCTTATTGGGCCATGTAAAACATGCTTCTCTAATTGGTTATTTGGTCAGATTGGATACAGTCCAGTATTTCAGTGTTGAATAACATGATTGGCTAAACTTGTCATATTAGTTCTCATTAAAACCACAGTGTTTTGTTTTATTGTTCTATGGGACAGTGTAAGCTGGAGGAGACGTTGAAAGTTTGATATATGGGGAGAGATACTCCAGTTTGTTGTCTTTCTGTCAAAACAATCCAAAGAAAGAGAAAGAAAAACAGGGAAAAGCAGTAGTAAATAAAGGGACGAACAGAGATGGGAGACAAAAGAAAAACCAGGAGGCCCCAGCTGTCTCAGAATGTGGGAGTATGTTGTCCTGATGCTACAGGGGCACCAGTCGCCTCTTTCCTCCCCTTGTCTGCACGGCTTCCCTCATCTTTACTCACTGTTATTCCTCTCCCTGCTCCAGAAAATGTCAGGACAAGCTGCAGATTTCCCAGACCTCCACAGCAGGAGGGACCAATCACCCTGGTAACCCCCTTTACGTACCCGATGAAAGGGGCAGAAAAGGAAAGAAAAGGCTCTTTATGTGACCCCCCCCCCCCCCCTCGTTATAGCACACTGCAGTCCGGTCTCGAAACATGTGGATGGTTTCCCATGTCTAATGATTGCAGGCAAGTGATGGTGGCAATTGGGGGAGGGGGGAGTGGGACAGTCATTTAATTTGTAAGCATTTGATTTGTGGAAAGGAACCCAGTTATCCTAATTCATGAAGCGTGGTTTTACATGAAGGTGATTTTGTAAGCTCTCTTACTATCCCTTACACTGGAGGTTTTAAGCAAGCATTTAAAATGTTTTCAAAATGCTGGAAAATGCATAGTTGGTTTTATGACCTGCTCATATTTACATTTAATTTTCTGGCTGGTGTTTTTCTTCAAAGGGACTTACAGACTAGGCACAAAATAATACATATTAAACAAAAGACACAAACCAAGACCACAAAAATATTACTCTATAATGTGGGATTACAGCAATATTTTATAAGAAAATATGTGCCAATATTACATAGCGGCCACTTTTATTTAACATAAAATTAATTGCACTTATAACTCAAACTACTAACCAAGAGCAAAAGCTATATATACATACATACAAACATACATAGAAATATATACGTGAACCCAAAACAGAAAGAGCACATTCCTTTAGATTATACTAGTATGCAGAGAGTTGCAGTCTGAATGAATAAGTAATAAATCCCATCTTGAAGCTAGAGGATTCTATAAATTAGTTACTTTAATACACATTATTCATTTAATTAAATCTAACTTCAATGTGAAATGGATAACAATAACAGAAACTACATTTATACAATTGAAAGTGAAGCCCGAATTGCTTCCCGCTGTTAATCACCCCATGAATGACAGAGAGAAGGCCGGTCTTCTCTTTACGAAGGCATCCCTTAATTAAGCAGTGCTGGACACGAAACTCTGGCAAATCATATGAAGATGACACATAAAAAGCCAGGCTTCCTGTGGTGCTCTGTGTTATACTCTTGGATATGGGAACTGCCATATGTCGCTGCTTAACTTGTGTGGGGAGGGCTCCGTTCAAGATTTTTTTTAATCTAGTTGAAATGCTGGTGGCTCTTAAATTATTTACCAAGTTGCACCTGTATTAAAAATTTGTCAAAGGGACAACATGTTGACAGTTCTTCCCTTTATGGTGTTAGTTGAGGCCAGGAGGGAGGACTGCTTTGGGGACCTCTGAGGAGTGTTTAAAATAGGTCTGAGGACCCATTCCTGTGCTGGACATACATTAACTTTAATGCTGGCAAATTGGCAGACAAGTAGTCAACTAAGCGAAGTTGGATGAATGTATTATTCACCTGTAATACCTGTCGCTTAGGGTAGCATGGTTAGGCAGTGGCTAGCACTGCTACCACAAACCACTGGGATCTGGGTTCGAGTGTCTACTAGGGTTCCATGTGTAAAGTTGGCATGTTGTCCTTGTGGGGTTTCTTTGGTTTCCTCCTGCAGTCCAAAAACATGCTGAGGCTGATTGAAGTTACCAAATTGCTTGTAGGTGTGTGATAGGTTGGTGTGTCATCCTGGATTGTTCCCTGTTTATCCCTATAGACTCTAGTCACCTTGAATAACAAATGCGGTTTCAGAAAATGGATGGCTGGATCGATCACTCAATTTAAACTTTGTTCAATAACTACACTCTCAATGGAAACATTGGGGACACCTGCCCTTTCCTACAAAGACACTGACCAGACTAATCCACATTAAAGGTACAATCCTGTAACTAATTTCACTTGCTAAATCCATTTCAGTGAAGGGGGGAGGGGGGCTGAGGCAAGATTTTAAAGACGCTGGGTTTTGCAGGAGACTGACTGAGATGGGGCATGTGAACAGGTGCCAGGTGGGCAGGAGTAGGGAGGGAAGTGCACACTGCTAAGCAGTCTCCCATGTGTATCTGGAGCTGTCCGCCGTCCAAAGGATTTTCAGCTAACAGCAATCTAGTGAGTGAAAACAGGTCATTGATGAAAGAGCTTAAAGTCGAACAGAAATTGTGCAGATCAATAGACGGTCTACAACTGGTAATGCAGTATGTTGCTGGTGCCAAATGGACAGTAAAAGAATGCACATAGGACTACTAAAAGAATGTACCTTGATACAGGTATGAGTATATGGAGGATTGAAAAAAATAGCCTGGCCTGATAGGCTGGTGGTTGTCATGGTAGTGATTGTGTGGTATTTTGATGCAGGCCAAATATCTGAATATCATTGATAAATAAGTATAGGCCTTCATACTAGCAAAGTATTTTTTTTCTGTGAGATAATGCTCATAGCTGGGAAGTCTGTCCAGGAATGGAGTCATGAACATGACAAATAGTGCATCTTAATGAAGTGTGCTGCCCTGTCACCAGATCTCTGTCCAAGTCTGGAGGATGAGATGTCACATGTGCATCAGGGTAGAGATCCACTTCTGGCTAATTCAGATATGGGAAGTAATGGGTCAGCATGGGCTGGAATCCACATGGAATGCTTCTGATGCTCCAGGACCATGACCTGAGTGCAAAATAAGGTCGCTGGTGTTTATTATACTCTGAATATGTTTGCCTTTTTTTCCAGAATGACAAGTATGATCATTTTTAGTTCCTGCACTACTAACTAACTAATAATCACAGTGTTTTATTGTATAATCACAGTATTGAGTTGATATAAATATAGTGTATTGCTGGAGACTATGAACAAACTGTTGCGTATTGAAAAGGAATCAGTTTTCACCCTGCGTATGCATTTGATTATTTGTCGTTGATTCATTCTATACTGTCATGTAGAAAACACTGACATAAGTCATATGAAAATCTGTTATATTAATTACAAATGAACACAGAAAAAGTGGGTTAGTAATAATGGTACACTAACCCAAAATATTAACAAAGTACATTTAAAATATCATGCATGGTCATCTTCACATTTAAGGTTGTAAAAGTAAATGTGGTCAAACTCCATATAATTCATTTTTAATGCAGTCTTGTCCTACGCTGGTTGACATTTAATACTATAGCACTGTGGAGTACACTTTCAAGCCCATTCATTTCTGGCTGGCAGTGTCCACTGTCATCTGCCCTGATCAATCGAGCGCTAGAAGACAGAGTTTCTGTACTGCTGTTTCCTGGCTGAAGCAATATCAGAGCAGTTGTGTAGGGACAAAACAACCATGTCATTGTGGCTTTTATGCTGGCGGTCTACTGAGGAGTCTTTGAAGATGGAGATAAAGGGACTAGAGGCTTCCAACTGGCACTAGAACACAACCATCTGGAGAGATCCTGATGGACCTTGCTGAGCCAAGGAGGACCCTGTCAGAATGATGGAGTTGTCCTCTAGGTACCATTTTGTGAATGAATGCCCCTGCTTGACTTTCTTCCCAGTGTCTTTCACTTATTGTTGGCCTCCACTGGACTTTGATTTATCCTCCTTTGAAATTTGTTAATAGCGAGTAAATCTGAGTTTTGTAAACCCTGTCTATGCAAAACATCAGGATAATTTGGTATGCTGAGGTAGAGACCAATAGAGAACTAATATTTGTTTAAACATTAGAAGCACTGCACATTCTCCAGCATTCATTTCTGTAATTGGATGCTTGCTAATTGGAATCCAGATATTTTTCATAATTTAAAGCTACCAGCCCATTGGATATACCATACACAGTACTGGAAGGTTGATGCCTTCTTTGGCTGAGCAACAGTGTCTCTGATAAACAAACAAGAAAACAACACTGATATGTGCGCTTGCACCTTAGAATGTGCCACAAGCTTTAACGATGCTCCCCCTGCAATCCAGGGTAAAGATAATCTTCCATGATGAAGAAAGACTTCTAAAAAAATCAAACTGTGAGCCACCATGCACAACACTATCTGTCTGACTCGATAGCGGGAAGCCATGACAAGCGACACATTTGTCTGCGGCTCAAGGTAAACAAGCGAACAGTCTTTGCAGAGGAAACTGCCACATTTGTCCTGTGTTCAGTCTGCCTGGGAAAAAAAAACAGCAATTCTCCCATTGTTAGGATTAGTTATTTAATTGATAATTAATTTTTGTGTTGTTGTGAAATCAGTTACAGAGGTTAAACATTTAAGTTAATAGATTCAAACGTGTATTTCGGTAAACAAGGTATACTGTACTCAGGAAAGTTTTGGGAATATGAAAACCACAAAAGGGTGGGCTTTCATGTCCCTTAATGCAGAAGGTTTGTGTGCAATTTACATCTGAATAATGATCCTACTCATACTTAAAATTTTAAAATAAGAATGAAATAAAACCATTAGATGTGTGAACAGTGGTATGATTTTTTTTCTGCTTTGTACACTAGTACACTTGAGCATCCACAGTCTCCCAATCGCATCTTAGTTTTTTGTGTTTTTTGTGTTCTTTGTCCCTGTGAGTAGACAATACCAGCACAGCAAATAACAGAGTATTGATCCAGAACTGCCTCATTTTTAAAACACTTAGACATGTGCTTTACACTCAGTTGACTTTTTGCCAGCCCTGGCCACTCTTACTTCCTTGTTTTAATGTTCACTGGCTGGCTGGTTTCCATTGGCCAGGCTAACCCCAGGAGCTTGGAAGTGCCTCAGAAGCCGCATGCTGGAAGTCCTGTGGCACTGTAGTTCACACATGGTGGGGGGCTAATGGACCTTGATGGGATATAATAAAGAGTGGAGGTGTTATTGAAGGGGTGAAACCAGGGCTAAACCATCTGTTTTTGGGGTGGAGAGCACCAATGCCTGCAGACGCCCTGTTGGGAGTTTTCCTTTGACCCAGGACAGTTCACTCCCAGGGCTCATAATTCACAAGCAAAGTCCCATGTGGGCTTTCTGAGGTGATTCTTTCTTTTATCCCTCGGCTCTCTGAATGGCTCCAAATTATTGGTTGTGGAGATGGGGGCCACAGAAGGTCCAGTTTACCCTGATACTAACAACAATATGGTTTAAAATTGCTTTATATTGTTTTAAAACTATATATAGTTATTATGTAGTTTAATCCACTGTAAGTGGATTATGAAGTGGTAAGTGGTTATTAAAATTGGTCACTGCATGACTTAAAAGAAATCTCACAGCAAAATTATTAAATACATTAATCATACATTTACTTCAGAGCATAGATAGATGGATGGATGATAGGCTTTGTTGACTGCAAGGAGACATCTGGTCGCAAACAACAAAACATACAGTATATCAAGGGCACTGATATACATAGCAAAGATAGACAAGGCAGGAGACAAAAACAGACAAGAAAATACATTAGGAGTGGAGTGCACATGTGATATAAATAGTTGGGGAAAAAAAATATATATATATATACACATATACATATACACACACGCACATATATATATATATATATATATATTTGCAGCATGTTCTACTCTGTTTTAAATGGTGTGTTGTTGGGCTGCGGGTGAGGGCAGGCCTGTCAGGATGAGGCATTTTAATTCTTGATGCCAGCAGGGAGAAAAGATCCCTAGAAGTGTTTTTTAGTGCAACATGGCAGAATAAGCCGATGGCTAAAGGTACTCCAAGAGAGTGCACCATGGAAGGGATGAGTAGAATTGTATATGATGTTCTCCATTTTTTCCCACATTTTCTCTGCAGCTACTACCAGAAGGTTCATGGTCTGTCCTGTGATCGGCCTCTCAAAGGCCTTCATGAAGCGTGAAGTGAAAGCGACTGCTCTGACGTCCTTAAGGCTCCCCAGAGCACCCCGTTTTTGGTCCCTGGAACATATAGGATGTCTTCCTGGGTAGGAGAACCGTCTGCAGGCTCAGGGATAGGGAGAACAGGTCCTGAAGCACCCTGGGGCTGATTCCATCAGACGCTGCAGCCAGTTGGGGAGGGGGAATGAGGATGAGACCTTGGGTATATATGGCCTTCATTGAACTACCCAGATTCAAGCTGCCTTGTATACAAAATTCAGAAAAAATTTATAAAGTGCAAAATGAGAACGCATACATCAATATCCATTATTTGAAAATATTTAGAATCAAGTGGTTGTGTAACAGGTAATAGTCTTCACAGCAGGTAGCACTCCAGGCTTGCATAAACACACTGTTCATGATCATGCAAGCCACGTGTGAGCCTCTCAAGAATGTTGCCAGAAACTTCTCGCATTGATTTGCTCTCTGCATCCCTCCTGCTTGAAGGCATCCACTTCTCAATCTTATTATCCACTCAACCTGTTTTTTTCCCACTGTATTATTTGATTTTCCTTTCTTCTTTGTATTTTTGGTCCCTCTTCTTCATTAATTAAATATTAGCCTCTTTTAATAGCCCTTAAGGGCGTTCATTACTGTGCAAAATAGTTAAGCATGAGGAAAGGGTTTGATATCCCTCATCACACCCCCGACCTGCGCTCTTTTTGCTTTTGGTTTTTCCACTAGATTTTTTTTCTCTGCAGATTACTGCTACTGACTGTTATCTTCTCGTAGCATCTACAGCCATGATACAGATATCCTAGATACATAATATTAAAAAAATAAAAGACTCTAGCAGCATAATGGGGAATATCTTTGAACTGATTCTGAAACCTATGGCAGTAACTTGTGGAATCTGCATTGTTTCTGAAATGCAGTTTTTTGTTATGTGACAATTGCTTATTATTATTACTACTCGTTTCATTTATTTAGCAGAAAGCAGCATCAGCCAGTCTTTGAAGCAAGTGGGTGTTAGTACCCAAGTATGGGACTGGTGATCCTATTACAGGCACACTGTCCCCCAAGAAAAGGTTATACTACTACTACTACTACTACTACTACTACTACTACTAATAATAATAATAATAATAACCATCATCATCATTATCATCATCATCTTCACGTTTGTACAACACGTACATTATGGATTCAAACACAGAATGTGGATTACAACAAAACCAGAATTAATTATGTGTCTGTTTACTGTGGTGTAACAGAGGGGCCTTACATTTCAGTCAGATTAAGATTGCATTGTTCTTTGGGCGGAAAAAGTGCCACCATTAATTGTGTTGGTACTTACTGTTTTACTTTTTTTCTTTTTTTGCATTAAAGGTCGAATTAAAACATTGGAGAAAAGTACAGTTTCATGTCTAATATGAGAAAGCACCAAAGACGCATAAGGTAAACAGCTATATTGAAACAGTAATATTGTGTGGAAGGGGAATTTTGGGTGACAGTTTACTTGAAGTTGTCATCTATAATGTATTATAAATACCTTTATAATGCATTATAATGGTCAGTATAACAATTAAGGATGTTTTGTACTGTATTATGAAGGTGCATTACAGATGACAGCTTCATAAAGCATTCATAATGCATAATAAATATGGATATAATATATTATAGCTTTTTATAAATCATTGTAGCCATGTTTATAATGCGTTATGAAGGCATTATAATGTGTTGTGAATGTGCACATTGTGTGGCATTCATAGAAAGTGTTACAACATTTTGTTGTATTTTATAAGAAAATATGTTATTTGAATTCCTTTGTGAGTCATTATTAGGGGACCCTTAGAAATATCTGTGTACATCACTACATTAAATCTTGTACTCAGCAGCATCATTAATATAAAAACATATTGAGTATATCTGCCGGCCTGTGAGACGGCTGCAGATAGAGGTACCCTGATTGAAATGCCAGTCGGGCACCTGTCTGACTTCTCTTAATATATGTGCTCACACACTGCTTCTTTGCCCTCTTGTCAATTAGCCCTCAAACTGAGCGTCTGCCACTGGCATCCCACCTCCCCCTCTTTCACCTCTCAGGTTCATGCCTGTTGCCAGTGTCTGTGAGCTCTCATTCGGCAGCACTAATGACCACAGCTGCCATGGTGAAAAGCCACGCTGCCCCCGTCCTCCGTAGAGCAAATACACATGCACCACTGCTCTCCTGTTCCCCCCCCCCACCTGTGTTCTGCATAGCTGGTGCATGTGGCGCAGCACACAGAGTCATTTAAATAACCGTGATTGCTTTATTTCTTTTGGAGTATGCGGGCACTTAGAGGTGACGCAAATGTTTGTTTCTTCAGTTTTAATTTTTGAAAACGATGGCTTTGTGTGCGGCCCTATCTCTTTCTTATGATAGCGCCCATAATGAATGGGGAGATTAGACCAGTGAGCTCAGGACTGCACACTTGCAGAACAGCACTGATTGTCTATTGAAGTTTTCCTCACTTGATTTTTGTCATACTTTTTATTATACAGTGTCCAGTTGTTATTTTTGTAATTCAAAGACACCAGTCACATAGGACTGGATTGCAGCTGTTGTATCTTGTTCATTCAGGGCTTCATAGAAGGACCTTCCAATAATTTTACTAAAAAACACCTGAAAATTACCCACAATTAGACAACATTGTTGAACATTGATAAAAAACCTCTTTATAGCTGGATTACATGGACAGTATATGTCAAAAATACTTAAGTAGCGTGATTATTTCAATTCTCCTCCATGACTAAGAGAAAATCATTTTTCGATGATTATTTCAAATGTGTCATGTTAGATATAAAGTCTCACTCACATCTGTGTCAGAAAAGATCATGTTATAAGACAAGGTGCATCACCAGTGTAGCTGAGATGTATTTATTCACAAAATTGTTTCTAGTTGGCAGTTATGCTGGAAATCTTTTCAGCATAGAAGCCCCAACTCTTAACTCTTGTTGTTCTGATTTAAAAATACTAATAGCATCCTTGCATTTAATTCCATATTGAGGTATCTGACTTTATTTTATACTACAGAATGCAAAAGCTGGTTAATTAGAAGCCTGGTGGTTTATTAACTGACACATGCTTTGTCTCTTTGTCTGCATGGAGACTAGTGTTATTTAATGATTAGGCCACACAAAAGCCAGGGGGGGGCGCGGGG
>JABFEB020000132.1:21306766-21320134 GCA_019775895.2 Stomatorhinus ivindoensis
TCCCGGTGGCTTCCATTAAAGATCTCCTTTTGCCTGCATTACTGGGTCCGGCTCTCTCCTTTCCCCTGCCCGTGACAATTCCAGTTCCTACATAGTAATATTTATACATAGTAACTCATTCAACGTTAACTTTCACTCAATTATGGACATGTATATTTAGTTACATACACAACTGATAAATATTTTTTTCAAGGACACCACAAAAGAAAAATGACAACACTCTATTTCATAACACTCCAAGCCTGATCTGTTTTGCAACAGAAGAAGATATTTCAGTATCCCAATAGATTTTAATTACCTTAATAGAATAGAGATGCTTCACTCATTACCATGGGAAAATTGTTTTCACCTAACTTATCTTGCTCCCATGAGACATGCAGACACATATACGGGTGGCAACAAGTCTGGGGGTCCTAACATAGGCTCAGCCAGCATTCAGCCCAACCCCTGGGGCAATTGGGGTTAAGGACCGTACTCAAGGGCCTATCGGTGGCAGCAGTCTGCCTCCCATGGCATTTGAACTGCCGACCAACCAATTATGTGCGTCCTAAACCCCAGCACCACACACCGCCCCCAAAACACAGATCCAAATGCAATAAATAGCTGTTACTTAATGATGAATTAAATATAACAGATTTGGGATTAAACCTTGCAATCTGGTCTCCCCAGCTGACAGCCCCCTTATCCTAATAGTTATCTGTGTCAGGTGAGTTCTGGTGCCCAGATCTTTCTTATCACAGATCAACCTTCTTGCTTCTGCTACTCAATCCCTACATTATTGGGGGACATTATCTACTCTTAAGCATAGGAGAGCTCCTCGAGTCATCCAGGGGTTATAAACATTCTAGCAAGTTACTTTTTTCAATTTTGTTCTCCTTTGAGGAATATCACTTATAATTTGCATGATCTAGATGTTGCTAATTAGCACTAGTGTTTGATATGAGTTTTGTGAAGAACACATTGTGCTATTTCTATTATTTTTGTAGAACATCAGCTCAAAGCCTTGTACGTAGGACCATATAGAATATAATGTGACCCAAGAATGACAGATTAAAATGTTTATATCAGACGCCGCACACAGTACCCTAAAATTCCACTGGCTGTAATAGCTGCAGGCTTAATTGTTAGGATTGTTGGAGTTCTTTAAGGTTATTGGGGCTTTTTACATTAAATACAGTCCATTAAGTCACTTGGTGTGTAGGAATTAAATCCTCCATTGAAGCTCATCACAAAACGAATGAGTAAACAGCTCATGTATTAAGGTACTAACCCAGGCAATCCCTTTTAATTTCATAATTAAACTGCTTTTTTTCCCTCAATATGTCCAACCTATACTGTCAAATTCCTGACACTAATCTAAACTCTGCAAAGCAAATCTCTCCTCCTACGCATCCTTCCCAAGTCGACAGCTGGTTCTGACTTGTACTTCCCTTTCTGCTTCCTTCCTCCAAGACATAATGGTGTCTTTTACCAACTGAGTTCCCCTAGATCAGTTTTCCATTTTCTTTTTTGTCCAGTTACAGTGGCTGCTTGCCTGGCGCTGCATTCATGTAGCCATTTTGTCCATTCAGACCATTGTGATTCTTTTTTCACTCTGCCTATGTGCATCATCTCATTTCTTTTCTTCCCCTTCTCCTTCTTTCCATCTTGTATTATTGCTTGTCTACCTAAATTTCCCCTCCCTTTTGTATACTTCAGTTTTTCACTGAAATGTTAGTCTGGTAGCGGTGGTTCCTTTTTCCTTTTGCTCTGAGTTGCTGACAGTACTGCTGATGGACTCACTGATCCATCCGCATATCCACCCACACTGCCACCTCCCCCGGTCCCAAACAGCATAAATGAACCTCTTAGCCCTGCTGCTGTGCTTAATGATAGTCAGCGGTCCAGCTAGAACAACAATGTCCAGCTGTTAGCATCTGTTCCTCCCACCTCTCACAGCCCCTCTCTATTATGTATCACTATCTCTAGGGGTCTAAAGCGTTAAACCAAAAAATTGCACGATTGTTCCCTTGTAAAATAGTAACACGTATATCTTCTGTGTTGGATTATTATTTATTGTGCACTATGTCTTATTTTTGTGCTGTCTCAAATACAATTATGGCATTCATTCAGTCAGGATTTCTTGTTGAATGGTCAGTAAAATCAGGCAATCAGAAACTGCGCAGTGGCATTGCAAGTTAAACCCTGAAAGTATCCTACTGAGTGTGATTTGCAGAAAATGCGCGATACAAATAAGTCTACCTCCTACTTGTATTAAAAATGTTATTGAAATTCTGGCAACAATGTATCTGCAGCCTTGTCACAGCAGACGATGAGTCCAGGGTGGATTTCATGCACATTTCTGCAATTACTGTTCAGTTAGAGGCATAGAATAAGAAAAAAAAGTTGAGTACTCTATGAAAATGAAGGAGTCCGCTGTGAAAATGAATTCTGCACAAAGTCTGCCCTTTGAAGTGGTACAGATTCCCCTAGGAGTATTCAATACATAAAACAAAATGAAGAGAGCACTTCTTGTTCAATTTATTATTTATGAAAATAAATGTTAAGCTAAAGGCTGTAGCAGCAACTATGCTGCGTATGTTTTGAAGGGCAGTGGATCTCAGACTTCATATTCCCATAAAAAAAAAAATTACCTCACTAAACTGCATACTGCAGTCTGACAAAGACACAAGTCAAAGGATAAGAGTTGCATTTTCTGGGTTTTTCATTTTGGTTAGATTTGAATAATAACGAAGAAAAACGTTAATAAATTAACTTCTCCATTCCTGCACTGATGTGTTTTAAGGAGGAAGGGAGTTTTTTCATTGTCAGCTGTTTTCTGTTGTCATGTCCCCGATGTCCATTTGATATATTTTACTTGAGGGAGAGAGAGAGCAGGATTCCACTTACTTCCCCAAGAGAGGCAGCGCTGTGGAGAACAGGGGCTCCTCAACAGACCTGCACCCAGGTATGACCTCTTTTCTGTTATACACATCAAAAAATTCTCTTTTTTCAAAGGTGGTATTGACAGTATGGATTGTGGGTTGGTGCAGTAGCTGTTCTCCTTCACGTACACTTACACAGTTGAATTTCAGGGGCACATTGATTTTAAATTACTTTGACCAAGTGTTGATGATTTAGCCCCTCTTGGATTTTGGGACATTCATGCTAGAAGTTAAGCTTAATTTTGTGCCATACCGTTGCACACCTGAGAAAATGCCAAATTTCATGGTGGCATGCCTTCAGGCTTCTGCAGATTCTCAAAATAATCTTTGGAATTCTCTTTTGTTTTAACTTTTTATTTGTGAAGAGCAAAATTTTTTGTACTAAGGTATGCAGATCCATCACGGATACAAATCAAGTGATATGAAACAAGTATATAGTTGCATAATTAAACATCTGGATGGAACGAGCCTCTGTGGGTGATTTTTCAACACTGTTTGGCAGAAACTGAAAACAAACTTTCCTTTTGTTTAGCAAAATAAGTCTACAGAAGATAAGTATCTTATATTTTATGGTTCTGGTTATAAGATGAAGATGTACACATTCTTTTCATGGTTGGGAGTAGTTAAAATCATTTTCTGCATGTTTTGTGATTTCATGGTATTTCAATGCAAACTAAGCCTAGGACTTAATCTATTAAGATTCACCTAATATGGCATTTTTATATGACTCCACTTTTAAATGTCATAGTAAGGGCAAAGGGACCCTTTCAAATATTGAGACCAGATTAATATTCTAAATATTTTGAAAGAGGACTGAGTAAAAAATAAAGCTTTTATCTTATGCCTGAACTCACAATTTTAAATTATAACATAAGGAAAGACAAATATGGATCGTTCCGCAGTAAACAGATAAACCCCTGAGACAAGTGGAAGAGAAGGATGCTGTTCTACTTACATAGACATCTGTGTCATTTTTCTACTTCTATTCTAATTATTATGCTTCGCATAATATTTTTGTTTGAATGTGGGTTCACTTTTACTATCAAGCTACTTGAGTGTGTTTCTATGTGTTTATGGGCCTTTCACCACATATACAGTATGTTTGTATGTTCATGTTAAATCCTAGGGGTATGCTACCAGTAAAACATCTTCTAACAGAAAAACTAAACAAAATTAAACTTAATTCTCTGCTCTGAAGTGATGATATTTTTCAAGTAATTAGGGATCCGATTTTTCTTTCACTCTTTAGGTCACAGAGGTCAGGGAAGGCTCAGCTTTTCTCATTAAGAATTAAAAAGTGCTGAGTCATCCCACTTGTAGGCTTCTTTCACCCACCACTTACACCATCAGAAGCTTGCAGCACAAGTCTTTAGATTTCAGAGGTGAGCGCTTGGCATCATGCAGGCAAACTTCAGTCAGTATGTTCAAAGTGTCCATTCTGTAGAACACATATTTGAGCATAGCAGCATACACATAATAAAAAGAAATCAAAGCCCATTATAAGCTAATCAGTTGAAGGTCATTGCCAAAAGAATTGCCACAATTTATTTAATGTCCTGAGAAACAGCCATAGTTTCAATTGAGAAAATCATATATTGATTCCAGTCCAGTAATCTTAAACCACCTAATCTCAACTTCTTTGTTTCTGACCTGTTAGAGATACTATAGAGCTGTGACTTGGATGTTCTTAATATCCATGCACTCTGTGACAGATTGTTTTACGTTCCAGGTCTGTGATTGGTTAATCGCTCAGGCATGTTGCACATTTGCTGGTCCTTCTTTCTCTCTTTCATTCACCTGTCAGGTAAGATAAAATAAATCAACCAATCAATATTGTGGGGAATAAAAAGTTAGCATTGGCAGCAACACAAAGCAACTTAATATTTCATTGACCTAGCACATATTGGTTGATTAATTTATATTGTGCATGTTGGTAGATTAATATTCTTAATCATGATGAATCACATATTCAGTCACATTGAAATTGTTGAAAATTCATTTAGTTTTTATATACAGCATTATATAATATACAAATTTGTACTTGACCAAAACACATGGCAAAAATAATTGTTGAGACACCATAATCTGCACATAGTTTTCAGACCAAAATTTATGTGCAATTAACATTTCTAAAAATGAAAAATGCATTAAGTGGCAGAATTGACAATAATGTTTCTATGTTTATGTTTTTTTTAATCTACTCATGAATACCTTTAAGTTTTATGTGCTCTCTGTTCCCAATGGTGAAGTCAAATTCAGCATCTAAAATCCTAATATGATTCTAACGTGTCTTATAACGAGCAATAAAAGCAAAGGACTTTATTTTGCCATTAAAGGATCTTCATTGTTTTCTTGTAGTTATCTGACTTTATAAACTGATGTAAATCAACAGCATAAAACAAGTGTTCTCATGCACGCGCTGTGAAAATTGGGCTTCTGGTCTGAAATAAATGTGGTACAAAAAACTTGATAAATGCATTGTCCTGACCCCAATCAGGGCTCTGCTGTAGGCTGTACGTTAGCACAATTAAAAAATAATGTGTTATTCTTTTTAAAATTAATTGCACATGTTAACATGTTAACACTGACAGCCTGCTGCTGTGCAGATGTAATTTCCCTATTAAGACAATGTACCATTTCAGTGCTGTATACACTGACTGTTTACCTGCTGCCCTACACTGACGCCACGCTCCCACAGTGGTGTGCTCTCAGCAAGCCTTCAGGACTCAGCCCAAGAATGTAACCCTGAAAATGGGGGCCACAGCAGTGCTGAAGTGTGCCGTGTTGAGGCCCTCCGGTGTAGTGCAGTGGGTCAAGGACGGACTTCTTTTGGGGCCCCAGCGCAGTCTTCCTGGCTTCCCCAGATACAGCATGATTGGCAACAAGGAGAAAGGTGAGAAACTGGAGGAAAAGAAAGCTGGGAAATGAGTGGCACTGAGTTCCTGACACATTGCTGAACCCCATAAATCTCTGCTCATTACGTAGTATTTAATTTTGTGGTTTTTATTTTATGCATATTCACCAGCCACATTATTAGGAATTCTTTTCTAATACTGGGTAGGACCCCATTCAGAACAACCTGAATTCTTTGTGACATGCACGCAACACAGTTCTTAGACCAGTGGCTGCCAACACTTTGCCTGTGAGCTACTAGTAGCTCACATGGAGCCAATAAGTAGCTCCCCATAATATTTCAGAAATAGGCTAAATTATGTTAAATTCATATTTTTCTCAATTTAACTTATACATGTGGACACTGCTACATTACAAGGAATTCCACCTTGAATGAAAGGAGAATTAACTGGTTGATTATTCTGGTTGATTTAGTTTCATCGTTTGCCACCTCCCTGGTTGATATGACCATGTAGCTAAGAAGGAACAGAAGTGACTCTTACTGTAAATAAGGTTCAAGACCCCCACCTTTGAGATTCTGGTCCATTTGACATTGTGTCACATTATTCCCGCAGATTTCTTCACTGCACATTGATGCTGTAAAATCTCGTGTTCCACCACATTCCAAAGATGCTCTATTACATTCAGATCTGTTGACTTGGGAAACTACTGACGTGCACTAAATTCATTGTCATGTTCAAGGAAGCAGTTAGAGATGACTTTCTGATATGGCACATTATCCTTCTGGAAGCAGTTATTAGAAGAGGAGTAAATTGTGGTCATAAAGAGATGCACATGGTCAGCAACAATACTCAGATAAGCCATGGCATTTAAGCAATGCTTGGTTGATATTAGAGTGCCCAGTATGTGCCAAGAAAACATTGCCTATCATTACACCAGTATTACCAGCCTGAAACGGGAAAAGCTGGGTCTATGGATTCATGTTTGTTATATATTTAGTATAACTCTTATATTTGCATGTTATTGCAGAAATCTAGATTAACTGAACCAGCTGATATTTTTTCCAGTCTTCAACTTGTCCAGTTCCAGTGAGCGTGTACTTAACTGACAGGATGTAGTCTTCTACTATTGTAGCCTATTCACCTCATGGTCTGACATGATGTGTTTTCAGAGATACTTTTCTGCTCACAACTGTGGTAGAGGGTGGTTATTTCAGACACTGTACCCCTCCTGTCAGCTTGAACTTGTGTGGCCATTCTCCTCTAACCTCTCTTCTCACAAACAAGGCATTTCCGCTAACAGAACTGCTGTTCTCTGGATGTTGTTTGTTTATTGCACCATTCTGTGTAAAATCCCTAGAGCACGAAAATCCCCAGAAATCAGCAGGTTCTGAAATACTCAGACCACCCTGTCTGGCACCAACAACCATGCCACAGTCAAATCACTTAGATCACATTTTCTCCCATTCTGATTTGTAATTTGGCCATTAACTGAAGCACTTAAGTGGTGTCTGCATGACTTTATGCGTTACACAGCTGCCACATGATCAGCTGATTAGATATTGGCATGAACACCCAGGTATACAGGAGTTCAAAATAAAGTGACTGCCACTATATTCCTGTATTCCAGATTTTGTACAATACTAATGAAATTTGATATGTAAAACTGAGAATAGTGCTGATAGTAGTGAAGAGCTAATTATGTAATGAATTAAAGAATTGTAGAAAGGCATCTGTTCTGCTAATTGGTCATGTAAATTTCTGTGACAGACGTTGGCTATGCTCCTGATTCTCAGACTGTTCTTTCATGATAACTCCTAGTGTACAGGTTCTGGGGAGCACGGGAATTAAAGGATATATAGTTTGGCAGGGTAAAAAAAGCTTGGATTGCATGATTACTGTACTTATTGCTTGTATCCAGGGAAGTTAATCTAGATATTCCCATAATCCAGATTTACAGTACCACGTATTCACTTCTATAGTAGAAGCAAGGGTTGAATGAACATTGAATAAATGAACATCACATTTATTCAGTGCTTTAAAGACACCCAAAACACTTTACAGAACCAATGGGGAGCCACTTCAACCACCATCACTATGTAGCACCCACCTGGATGATGCCACAGCAGCCATTCTGCACCAGTACGCTCACCACACAGTAGCTAAGGTGGGGAAGGAGCGAATTCACCAGTTAGATATAGGGCCAGAATTGAAAAGGCCACAGTGGGCAAAGTAGTTAGGGTATTGGAGTACCAACCACACTCTTTCAAAAGATGCTCAGGGATCTTTTATGACCTCAGAGAGGCAGGACCTTGGTTTAATGTCTCATCAGAAGGATGACACCACTTTAACGGCACAGCGTCCCCATTACTGCACTGGGGCACTGAAAACCATATAGACCACAGAATTGGCTAACCTTTTGGCCACAACAAGACCTCTTTCTGTCTTCCTCCCCATCTACTTTAGGAGAGTACCATCTTCAGATTGAAAAGGTTGCCTTGGAAGATGATTCCCCCTATGAATGCCAAGTGAGCCCGTCTGAAAGCAGCGGACCAATCATCTCTCATATTGTGTGGATCACTGTACTGAGTAAGCAAACCAACTCTCCTGCATCTAATAAGTTAAAGGTGTGATCCATAATGTTGAGGTTAAAGTTTTAAATGTATATGAAGACATTTCTTAAAACAATTCAATAATACAAATGTGGGGCAAACTAATCTGAGTTTGAACAGCAAAATATTTCATTTTTGGATGTGACATCAATATATTAAAATCGTGAACAAATGGCTACAGACTGAAGCAAACTACCATGCTGTTGACTCGGAGATCTTCTGGTAAATGGCAAATGGCAAACGGCAGGTGTTTGACTCTTTTTTCCCAGTCAGTGATAGAGTCCTGTCCAGAGACCCTTCATAACCCCTGGCAGCACCATATGCCCTGTGGTCAGAATCCCATAGACATAACACTGTAAATTATATTGCTGGGAAAATGATTTGCTAGTACATGTTTTGTTGTCAGACTGAATATAACATTGCCTTGGCCACTCCCTGCTGATCTAACCTAATAAGGAAAAAAGTAATCAAAAGAGCAAGGGAGTAAATGGGAAGTCTTGCATAAAATTTTTGTAGCAGTGTGACTGGTTGTCACCTTCTGTTAAACATCATACTCCGATATTCTCTGCTTCTTTCCGCCTCATGCCTCACTTTCTTGTGGGAGAGAGTCCATATGCAGGAAGCCCTTTAAAAATGCCCTTTTAAAGATGCTCCACTTCGTTAACTTCTCTTTCTCTTGCCTGCATTTCCGTAGTCTGTGTACATATGAGGGGGGGGGTCAGTTGCCATAGCAACACGGATGGGTCTTTGTCTGCTTTCCCAAGGAGAACACAACGGTCTTTCCTGACATCACGAGAGACAGAGGAATAAAACCGAGGGAGAGTAACAGAAGCTCTTTCTCCTCCTCCAAGGCCCCTCCTCTCCTTGCTCTCCGCCTGGCTGCGTGCTAACCTATTATCCAGCCACTCGAACAGCAGGACTCAGTCCCACATCTATCACTGACAGGGCCGAGGGAGAGTCACTGTTCCACACAGTCGGGGACATTATGATAGATAAAGAGAGCCTGCGTATATAGCACTGTAGCACCTGTAGTTAGATCATGCTTATAAGTAGACATAAGGGCCAGAAAGACTGGCCCAACTGATTTCACGGTGCAAAGAAAGGGATTTCGGATGTGCAGAGTTACACGCATTGTTTGCATTTCCTGCCATTGCAGTGAATATAAGGGGATTTCTCAGCAGTAAATATCTCGGAAGGTCATGGTTTTTGCCTAGTTGAGCCACTATAAATTTTATTAACCATTATGGCTTTCCTATAAGCCAGGGGTGTCAAACTCCAGTCGTGGGGGGGCAGAGTCCTGTGTGGCCTAGTTCTTTTCCTATTGCATCACAAATGATTCAGCTCAAGAGCTGTGTGGTAATTAGCATGAGTTGAATTAGGTGTGTTAAACGAGGGTGAGCCAAAAACTGTGCAGGGTTCCGGCCCCCGAGGACTGGAGTTTGACACCCCTGCTATAAGCAGATATGTAAAGTATTTGGAATGTGAATATTTACAGTTTATTTATTGCATTCATCCCTGTACATTTCTTTTGATAAGACAGAGTTAGTTCCTGGAGTAATTGGGATTAAGAGTCTTGCTCAGGGTCCCAATGCTAACGTGACACTGCGGACTATGGGGTTTCAGAAGGCACCCTTCTGCTCACAGACACAGAATCCTAGCCTGCCAAACTTAAAAAATCTTTGTATTTCAACCTCTTAATATGGGGCCACAGAGAGTCTGGAGCCTATCCCAGTAGGCATAGTGCACAAAGCAGGGAGACGCCCTGAACAGGATGCCAGTCTATTGCACATACATTGTCACACACTATGGACGGTTTAGATACACCTACTGACTGTATGCCTTGAGACAACAGAAGAAGAAAACTTACCCTTGGATGAAAATGCAAATTCCAGACAAACATAGGATTCCCAAACTTGGAGGTTTGACCGTCACTTATTAGCTACATTCATCCTTCTGTACCTCTAATAATTGTGCTTCCTTAAAGCAGGAGCAGAATCAGGCAAAGGTTGGGTAAATATGGTTACTACTTGTCTCCTGAGGAGTCCACAGCCATTGGTTTTGAAGGCTGTCATTGTGCCCAAGATGGTTTTCAATGCTTTCCATTGTCATACCACATAGAGTGCCAAAAATTAACATTAAATTCACCTCTATTTTTTTCCTGCATAAATGTAATGATAAAATAATTCCTCCACATAGTCTGAAGGGAAAAAGTCAACATAAGCTTCTAACTGGATTCTTCCATCAATATGAGATGTATTATGCCCTGCTAATTCAAGATACATCACCTGAGGCATAAAGTAGCCACGAGGGAGGAAAAATGTCAATAACCTTACTCTGTAAGCCAACAAAGAGAAATGCGGAGAGTTTCCTATAAGAGAGGCATTAATCCTACATTTTCTGTAATCCTGCAGAGCTTTAAACGAGGATTATTGCTCTAGCCAGATCAAGCACGCCCTCACAGTCCATCAAAGCAATCATTTGATGGATACTCTCTTTTCGCTAGTTTCAACAACATTTTGTACTAAGATGTGTTCAGAATTATTCTGGAATCATCAAAGTCATAGATTATTCTAGTTTATTTCATGAATCAAACAATTTTCAACACTATGAGTTACATCCATAACGACAAGAGATTATATAAAGACAGTGATCAGAATGTATTTCATTCCAAATTTAAATTCCTGAGAAATTTCTGAGTGTAAACTTGTCTGAAATAAGGACCCATCTAATTAAACAACATTTTCACTTTTTTCAGCGTCACACCGCAATATGTAATCATTTAGCTGAGATAACATATATAATTAGAGATAATAAGTATGTTTAGGGACCTCTTATAAATATTTGATCAATAGAAAAGCTATAGGAAGTTGTAGGAGTTACATTGCATAAGGAAGCTCTCTGAGAATCGTAACTGGAGAATCCTAGTGTGAACGCAATAAACCCAAGCTGCAGCCCATTGGAAGGGAAACTCCTTATTGGCATGATCATAAAAATGAGATACCCTATAGCCACTGAGCTGTCGCTTCAGTCACGACTCTCTTTACTAAAGCAAAAACTGTCATCTAAGGTCAACAAAGAGTTGTTAAGCTACTGAGAGCTGGTGATGTCCAAATGGGAGATTGGAGTACAGCTGCATTTCATTGGCAAACACCTGCCCCCTCCCCTGTTCTGCACTGGGGAAATACAGGAATCAGAGAAAGGTGCCTTCTTCACTGGCTCTCTGCTTCTCACCTGAGCCTTCAGATGCTGACGCCAGAGTATAAGCGTGTGTCTTTGTTTATCCGTGTGCCAGGGTATTCCTGTCTCAGTGTTTCTTGGTTTGTTGCACTTTGCGTATCTGCATTTGTTTTTTCCTCTCATACTGCCTGAAACGTGCATAATTGTGGCCTTCTATGCATTAATATTATATATTCTTTTCAGCAAATGTGTCCATTTGATGAGTTATGTGGCTGCATATATGTGGTGTATGTGTTGCTGCTGAAGTGCGTTGATTAAACAGCAGCTGCTCTGGCTATTTGCTTTTTAACTTCCATCTGTATTTACACATCACATCAGTTGTTTTTCATCGCTTATGGGCTGTTCATGTTTACAAATATCCTATTTCTCTCTCTCTCCTCAGCCCTACCCACCCACTCCTCTGTGCTTGTCTGATGAACCCACTGCTGCATTTCGCTGTCTGTCTGTCACCTGAATGGCTGCTGTAGGGTTTGTACGTCCATGAGGTGAGGTGCTCAGGCGGGATTATACGCCTCTCCCACAGCTCCCCAGACCACCTCTTATTTGTGGGCCTCTGCCTGCCTACCTGAGTAGTTGTATGGCTCGCCCTGTTATTCTGCAGAGCTCAACTACAGTGAGTGTGTGTGTGTGTGTGTGTGGGGGGGGGGGGGGTGAGAAGAGAGAGGAGGCAGGATGGAAGGAGACAGACTGAGAAATGCAGAGGTTGGTACAAACACAGGGTAACATTTTTAAGAGAATGGTTGGGGAGATAGGAGGTGGAGAGATGAATGGGGGGGGGGGCAAAGAGAGTAGGGTTATTTAAGTTAGTGGTACACGAAGACAAAAAGGGAAAAAAATTGAAAAGAAGCAGGATGCTTTTGAAAAGGGAGAAGGAGAAGAGGTGTAAGATTGCCAGTCAGAAATTCAGAGTGCAACTGTATCATTATTTCTTATTTTGGGGAATTTTTGTGGACTTCTCCTGTGCCAAGTGATGCAGTCCATAATATTGTCTGGAGACATACAGCTGATGACTCCATTGAAAGTGCACTGGCTGTCAATAACTGCATGACAAAGTTAATGGTTTAAGAAGAAATGCTTCCTATTATATCTGCCTTGGGTTCTGCAGTGACAATCCAGAGCTATCCAATTGCTTCCTCTAAATCAGTTTTAAGCCTGAGCTGCATCATTTTCATCTTTGTGAAGAAATAACTAACACTGCTGGCTGAGTATGACAACATCTCCCCCTAGTGGTACTCGTAGAGTATCGGACTTAGTGAAAGCAATGTCTAAGACCTTATAGCATTGTTTCCAAGAACATTTGTGGAAACCCACCAAACAAAAGGAATTCACAAATGGTAATGAACCCAAAAACTCTGCAAGGTATAGAATAAACAAAAAATTGCCCGGGTTAGTCTTTTAGATACACTGAGATCATCAGTCCACATAAAACCTAGCCAAGTCAGAGAGTTGAGCGTATGGTTTACTAGTGTCTGCTAGTTTCCGCATTGGCAAAAGCAAGTACATGCTTCAAGTTAACTCAGCCCATCACCAAAGAAGTGCTTGAGTACTCCAAGCAAAGCAAAACTCCAGCCAAGTAGATGCAGTAGAGCGCGTGTAGCCGCACGTGCAGCACACACAGAAGAATGGCTTTAATGACCGAACATAGACTGAGGGAGCAAGATCACATAGCTCTCTAACACACATGTGATTGTCTGCAGGTGTTTTTTTTTTTTTTGGGGGGGGGGGGGGGGGGGCAGAACGGGG
>JABFEB020000132.1:21321471-21338209 GCA_019775895.2 Stomatorhinus ivindoensis
TTGCAAACAATGTTGTAAACAATACAGGGAGGGTTTAAAAACGTCCAAATACACGTTAAATAACTAAATAAATATGGCGTCCCTACTTCGCGGAAATTTAGTTATCGCAGCCTTGGAACCTATCTCCCGCGATACGTGAGGGATTACTGTACTGTGTTATCTTAGTGTGTTGCGGTTTTCACAATGGAAGTGGTCCGCGCCACAGGGAGGGATATTCAGATGATCAAGGTTGTGTACGAGATGGACCATTAGGGCTGGATGGCATATCGATATATTTTTTAAATAAGATATAGGATGACACAATCCTGTTTATATCGATTTGTTGTGTGCTAAAATTAGGGCTCTGTTAAAGATTCTCAGAGACAAAAAATACTCCTTGGTTCAAAGCAACGAGAAAGGTTCAGTCATGATGTTGCACAGAACACAAAAATCACAGCTACAATCATCCCAGGGTGAAATTCCCAAAAGCTCTGTTTGGCACCTTACATAGTTGGAGCCATTCTGTTGCACGGTTCCAACTATGTAAGTTGCTAACGTAGTTAGTGTTACATCCATCCCACTCCGCCTGTCTGATTGCCACGTTTCCTTTCAGGCAAGGCTCTAAACAAGCCAAGCCTGGGGCTCTTTAGTCTTACCTCTTGTTCCTGCCCTCCTGTTAACCCGTCACAGCTGCAGCTGCCGTGTGTTTGTCCCCATTTTAGTCAGGTCTATTAGTGTCTCCCAGTCTTGGCCTCCCTGTTCAGCCATAGTAGTTTATGCGTACCCATCCTGTTTACCTCAATAAACACCCCCTATGGATGGGGGGTTGGGGGGAGTTTGAACGTTTTGATGGCATGACAGTAGCTATGCTTTTGGGAAATGTACCTCCATTCAGTTCACAACTTACTGGGATTTTCATGCCAGGAATATTGCTGTCTCACATGTGGTGAGATCTATTTTTTAGATGTGTTTTATATGTTTTTACATGTGTTTTAACCCGTAGAACCCGATAAATGGAAAATTCATTGATTTTTCACACCCATTAATCTCAGGCTTGTAACTTTGGATAGGTATAACTCACAGATACAAATCACATATGGTTGCAATTGAGAGAACTTACTCGATCCAGTAACATATTTTAAACCTTTTCCACCAAGACGAACCCCTAATAACCCATTAAACATATTAATCACAGAAAAAACAAAGCACATACTCGCTTCTGCGATGATCTATGCACTGCCCTTCTGAGGAAGAAAAATACATTTTATAATTTATTTATTATAATCCTATAAAGGTATAGAGAAGCTCAAAGAATGGCCGGAGTTCTACTAGAAATAACAACAAAACGCTATTTATTAGGAAGACAATTGATATTTTCTTATTCACAAAAGTTTGTATATATATGTTTGATTTAGATTTCCGTCAAAATAGCTGAAACAGAATGCACCCATTGTGTAACTGAAACACCTCCCACATGTACTGTAACCACAATATGTGTTTTGTTGTTTGGAGCTACAATGCTGGCTAAACGTTTTACCAATCATAGTGTATGTATGTGGAAAACATTCAGCATTATATCTGTGTTTATCCAGTGGATTATAAACTAAGTAATGCTTTTCAATTTCAGTTTCTTTCAGATGTTATAAAATCTGTCTGTCGATTTGGATGTGCTACTATGACAACACATACGCTGAAACGGTATCTTTCGAAAAGAATATCATCCGGCAGCAATAAAGGATCTTGCCGATCGCACAAAACCCTCTCAGTTTGAAATTCCCTTATTATTTGCGCAACGATCGCAATTGGTCGCTCATCCGTGAACGGATTTCCATGTACGGACACTGATTAAGTGTGTGAGCTAATCCTTGTTTACGTAGAACAAACTTAACTGCTCCGAGCAGGTTTGAGGATTTGGATGTGCTCCTATGAGAACACATCCAGCAAGAGTTTCGAAAAATCGCAGATCCAAGATCATGCTAAATCGTCAACAATTAGCCTACATGCGACTAAACGAGTAATCTACGTACGAAAAACACCCCCGAGGCATCTGACCTGTAATGATTTAAGCGACGTACGGAAAATGTACTCCCTTGGACTTGGGGAAACTAGACGTTCTTCCTCTGTGTGTTCCCTAGGCTTGGGCGATACGTACAAAAGCATATTGGTATTTTAGGCAGAATTAGCAATGCGTGGTATTCTGTTAAGCGGGCTAAATGTACATGCGTGATATAACAAAGTTTTATCAAAATAATGTGTGGGCTTTCTTCTTTGTTTGCCAGTATACAACAAGTATTCTGTATAGACGCTTTATTTATTCCAAATACAAATTTCAAAATAAAGACAAAAATCAATGTATGTCTATATCTCTGGAATAGGTTAAACAAAGCAGCCATGGTATGAAACTTCAACCAACAAACCAACATACTATTTTTTTCTCCGTTTATGACAAAGTTCTCAGAATATAGCGTTTAGGTTTTTTTCTGTTCATAAACAATCTTAATATAAAACTATTTAACCAGCAGGTATGTTTTCTGAATTTGTAGCATGCTGACACTAACCAACTCTCGTAGAGATGCAACTGTATATGATGCAAATATATGTCCCAACTCTGGGACACACGAATACTCGATTCGATTATTACAACGCTGCACACGGGCCCCCTCTGGTGGCCATCGCTACACCTTACTAGGGATGTTACCTTTGACCATGCAATGAGACGTTGTTTACAGAAATTTGAGAGACCTAGCTTAAGCTGAGTTTTGTGCCTTACTACAGTTCCCCCATCTGAGCTCATCATTGAGGTTAACACAGAGGAACCTTGGATAGCAGGACAGGAGTATATTGTTACCTGCACTGCCAAGGACGGCAAGCCAGCTGCTGATGTCACCCTGTTCAAGGGTACGTGCCTGTCCCACTCAACCGTAATCCTATATATTCCACTGTTTTATATTCTTACTGTGTTTCTGTCATGAATGTGAAGACATCATGGGTTCCAATTAGCGAAAGTGAGCTAATTTTAATGGCATTGCTGAACCTTTACAAAATAGACTTTTTCAAACATCACACGCTGTTCTAGTCTCTGATGTCTTCCAGCGCCATTTGTTCTCATTTTCATTTAATTTTCAAAGGTGAAAGCAACATTACTTTGTTTAAGCAGGTATCCAAATTTCAAATAAATGAATAATCCATTCAAAGTAAGAGGTTAAAGCAATATTATTAATTCTTGGAAAAATTAGCATAGAGGAGTATATGTAGTAGCCTACATGTCATTTTTCTTTCTGTGTCTCTCCAAGCAGATGGAGTGGAGATGACTGGAGCAGATTCTGTCACCATGTCTGGCTCAGAGAATAAGTTGGAGAATACAGAGGCCGTGGTGAAGTGTGTGGGCGTTTCATTGCTTCATGCTACAGCTTTCTAACTGCATATTTTTGTGGAAATTTAGCAGGGTATATTCAAGATGCTTTTCCCTTAAGTCATGCACAGTTAGCAGTTTGTAACACCAAGGCAAAGTGCATTAAAGTGCAGGAGAAATTTTTTCAGAGCTTGCATAAGCTAGAATAAAATAACTGACTTAGAGTGAATCTACAAGGTAAAATTAAAGCCGAATTCCATGTATTTTATGATGTCTGACTTGTCTTCATAAGTGGAGCTTATGAAACAGGTCGATAATTAGTTTAATCAATTTATTGTTAAAGAGGCCTTATTATCCTCATTTTCTCTGTTCATATTTTTATTTTAGGGTCTACTACAATAGATTTACATGCTTCGATGTTCCAAAAACACATTATTTTTCTTATACTGTACATCTCTATTCACTCTGTCTATAACTCTGAAACACTCTGGTAGAGCTTTAAGCCCCACCCCTAATGAGCCCATTGTGCTCTGATTGATCAGCTTGTCTGATTGGTTAGCTTGCCCTAAATGTTCCGCCCTTATTGGGAAAAGTTGCTGAGCAGGCTGCAGGTTTCTGAGAGTGTGCCAAGCTTACAGGTAGCCAGCCAATAAGCATTATAATATGATTTTTCCTCACAGTGTCATGTAAGGGCTGGAAATCTAATGAGTCGTTTCAAGCAGATTAGAGAAGAGTGGTTTTTGTGCTTAGAGGTACACCCTTTGGTGATTACTTTGGGCTTTAAGACTTTGTGGATCATCTATATGCACATAAGGCCATATACTGTAGGTTATATAACACAATAAAGGAAAGGGAAAAAACAGAAAAGCATAATAGGGCCCCTTTAAATGTCAATTTAAATTAACCATTAAATTGATTCATTGCTATTTTTTATTCAAATAATTAAATTAATTAAATTTTACTGAAGATCACGTTTCAGTAGGTGACATGATGGATTGAAGTATTGGGATTTGAATCATACCTCTGTGGTTTTCCTGCCTCAGTCTCACTTGTTCATAGTGTTGTGGTGTGTGTGACTCTGTGCCCTGTGATGGATGGGCATCCAGAAAGTCCCACACCCAGTGCTCTGGCCTTACTGGGATTGGCCATATACTCACCATGAACCTGCATTTAATTGGTTATGGAAGAAGGGTGGATAGTGATATAATAACCAAATCTAAGATGTGCTTTCTTATCAGACCTTTATTGATATATGCTTGGGAACAGGGCCGGCCCTGGGTATTCTGGTGCCCTAGGTGAGGTTCTGCTCATTTATGTTTAAAATATTTCAGTAGCACAGGGTATCTAGCTCCTAGCTAGCTAGCTAGCATCTGTTTCACAAGAAAAGCAGTAAAAATTAAAACTAGTGTAAATAACCGCAATGTCATGTAACTACTGCCAATTTTTCTGATTATTTTGCTCTCTTTAATCACTTGGCACCCCTAAGCGATCACCCCTGTCACCGATTGAGCGGGCTGACCCTGCTTAGGATATAACCTTTCACCATGAGAGATAGCAGAATATCCTCGTGGCAAAATATCTAGCCTTTATTAACTTTATAGTGAATTGTTGTGAGCAATGGAGATGACCTGTGGCAAGGCTCTTTAAGGCTATTAAATGAGACTGGTTTGACTAAGGATCCTGCTTCCAGGTTTGTTGCCCAGAGCTCAGACAACGGACGGCAGGTGGTGTGTCGAGTGAAGCATCCCGTCTTATCACATTCCCTGGAGACCTCTATCATCATGAATGTATACTGTAAGGATTTTCTCCCATTCCACCTCTTCTTGCATGCCTAGAGCAGGACTAGGGCACTTAGCAATCCTCTTAATCTGACATGCTGAGTATAACATCTGATGCCTTTCCAGTCTGTTACACTGGCCTCAGTATTGTGATGCCTCCTTGACTGATTGCAGCAATAAAATAGCCACCACACTGTAAAGCGTTTTATTGTACATGTTTTATTCATTGGCTGGGATTTGTCTTGCATTATTCTTCAGATATTTGTCACTTGTTCATATATGGTTTCAGGCAGGGGGTGCGTCTCTTGTTGTTTCAATTAAAAGCTTGCCAAGAGTCATGTTAAATGTGTGCAATTTAGTGATGACATCCTGACATATTAAGTTATGTTCAGGACTATTCATGTTGGTTTTTTATTCTGTTTTTCCTGTAATTTTCATCTGCCTCTCAGTCCCCCCTCAGCCTCCAGTGTTAGAGGGACTGGACACGGAAACAGTGCCAGCTGGGACCAGTCTTAAACTGGTGTGCATTTCCCATGGAGGAAACCCACTAGCCACGCTGCAATGGACCAAGGTCAGCAAGAAGGAGTGTGCCATGGCTCGTCGAATTGTCTGAGGGCATGAATTGTCATGCCGTGAAGCATCTCTTTCATGGTTCACATGTGTTAGGCTGCTGGAAATATTTCAATGACAAAGACAGCATTTGAGCAGGATTAAGATTTTGAAGACATTTGGTTACCTTCGCAGATTAGTTCAGTATATCAAGATTCAGAAAGGCATAGGCTATTAAGCAGATAAAAATGAACTGAGATGTGATTTGCAGTTTAGTCTGAAGTCGCAGCCATGAACTTTGCTCCTCACTCGTTCTCTCTGGCTTTGTGTTCCTCCCAATACTGGCCCTCAATCATCCCCACCCAGAATGGGGAAGTACTATCCACCAGCTGGGAAGTCGACACGTTCTCTCGCAAGGCCAGCAGCACCCTAACTCTGCAGGTGAAACCGGAGGATAACCATGCCGAGCTGAGCTGTGAGAGTGTCAACCAGGTGTCCCCACAGCCTTCTGTGCTGCTCCGCAGACTAATTGTCTTGTGTGAGTCCACTGCCTACCTTCTCCTGTTGGAACCATGCATGGTTAATGCATTGCATTTTACCTAGGGTCTACATATAAGTTGAAAGTTCGTAAGTAGGGGAGCGTCTGAATTTGGTTTTGTGTATGACAGAAACTCTACTTTGTGCCTTTGTGATATGGTGTGTTTAGGAAAGACTAAGTAACCCAACGTGCATGACTTTACCTCTAAGGCACTCTAACCACACACTCTGACTTCTCCTCTCCTTCTGCTCACAGTTGAGCCAGCAGAGGTGAAGGTACTGGGATCTTCCAAGGCAATAGCTGGCAAAACAGTGACCTTGTCCTGCTACACAACGTCCAGTAACCCTCCAGTTGATATACGCTGGTGGCTGGGCTTTCGCGAGCTCAATCAGACTGTGGTCACGTACACTGAGGTGAGCTGTTTTTGTCTACACTATATAACGATCCTTAACAAGATCAAAACACTGTTTCTACTCAGATAGTTGCATGTACAACCATAGAGGGACAGGGAGTGGGGTGTGGTAAAAATAACAAGTATAAAACAAAAAAATTAAATATATCTTTTAGTGCCCAGGATGTAAACTAATTTGCACAAACAATTTAACTGTAAGTCATTTATTTTTACATAAAAAGGATTTTTTTTAGGATCCCTGCAAATTCTTTCATATAACAACACAATGTCAGTCTCTGAGATATGAGGCAACATTCTGTGTCCCACACCTTGATGTACTCTGAAAATAAGATGATTATAGTTTAAAAAGATATACTGTAGATATCTTCCATGAAGCTTAATTTGTTCGATTGCTGTGGCAGGTGCTTTTCCACACCAGTAGGTGGTGCTGTGTTTAGTTAACATGCTAACCCAGTAGTCAGGCCTAAAGCTTCCTTACCTGGTGTCCCAATTCAAGGGAAGTAATGGGGGCATGGTGACCATGTCCAACCTGACCCACACGGTCTCCCAAGAGGAAAACGGGCTGCCGCTGATCTGCGAAGCCTTCAACAGAGGGACCCGCTACTCCAAAATACTTTCCACCCCCATGCAAGTGTTCTGTAAGCCTGGGACTCTCACCTTCCCATAGGCAAACAAGTGCATGCAAGGAATGTGCCAGCAGTTTATGATAAATGGGAAACTATGATTCATGACGTTATAAGAGTCAAATATGTTACATTGAGAAGAGTCGATAGCTCCTATATGGAACCCTCTGGTTCCTGAGAGGAGGTTCAGGTTCACCCTGATGCTGAACTAGATAAGAAGTTACAGTAGACGGGCAAATGGATTTATTATACATATAAAACAATGGAAGTAATTCCACATGTGTATTCTCGTCTTTGTGATCTGAAATGTACACATACTTAAATTCTTGTTTATTCAATGCTTAGCTATGAATACCAGAAATCTATAGGCAAATCCTATAGCCAATAATCATAGCTCAACAGAATTTTCCAGTTGAACTGTTCAGTATTCAGATGTGTATTGTATGTTTTTTGCATTTGTCTCTGTCAATCTTATTTTGTACCTGTTTTCCATGTTTTAGCTCCTGCTTTAGTTCCCTCTCCACCACCCCTAGTCCATAATTCTCTTTTTATCTTTTTACATCCTCTTTCATGTTCCATTTTGTCTGTGTTGGTGACCTTTTGCGATGTATCTCTCAGACCCTCCTCAGAAGGTTTGGATTGAAGGTCCTCCTGATGGAGTCCCTCTGCACTCAGGGACTACAGTCAGATTCATGTGTTTTTCCACTGGTGGAAGCCCCCCTGGCCGCTTGACTTGGCTCAAGGTTCGAGAGTAAACATTGAACATTGCCAAACTGCCTGT
Organism: Stomatorhinus ivindoensis; assembly: GCA_019775895.2. Lineage (NCBI taxonomy): Eukaryota > Metazoa > Chordata > Actinopteri > Osteoglossiformes > Mormyridae > Stomatorhinus > Stomatorhinus ivindoensis. Next base: position 21,329,484 of record JABFEB020000132.1, read on the forward strand.
TGTGAGTTGAGGATTTTGCATCTGTGAATTTATTTCAACATTCCTGCTTCAATGTTTGCATTGCATTTTGAAAGAGACTTAGCACTGGTAAAAATTTGCATGGATTATGCTACCATTAGTTTGGAATGCTATTTCTGATTTATTTGAATATCCTCCTGAGACCCCACCCATTCATATATGTCCATTGTAGTGGACATTTTGTATTTGCATATACCTTTTCACTAATGTAAGGAAACATATTTATTTCTGTTGTATACTAAAGAGGACATGCTGTGAAATTAAAAATAAAAATAAATTTGAAAAAGATGTCTTATTCCCTCCAAAGACATAGAAAATCACAATTAACCTAAAAATGAAGGACACTTTTTTCCGTGGATCTCAGGAGGATAAACTCTAGTATTAGTCTACAAATGCTGGAAGTCTTACACCAGATCTTATAAAGGTACCATAATAATCTCATTGTAAATCTGTCAGGATGGTAAAGCCATCCGGGACCCCGAGAAGCCAGTGATGACGGAGAAGGGCGTGTCCCGCGAGCTGATTCTTGTTCTTCAGCCCAGTGACAACATGGCCACCTACCGCTGTGATGCCACCAATGATGCAAGGAAAGTTCTTTCAGTCGAGACAAAGCTGCACATACTTTGTAAGAACTTGTCAAAGATTGTTTAAATTTCTGTCTGCAAATATGAGTTGGGATTTAAAGCACTAGCACGACATTTACTGTTAGCATTTTGTATGTCACATTTTTCAGCTACATGGTTTTTGTGTTCTATGAGGTACGTATGTGAAATATTAATGGAAAGACTAAAAAAACGGCACAATGAACAATGAGGTGTGTGGTCTAAAGAAAATAATCAACTGCAATTTGGTGTAATGTGCTAAGTTGGAGATTTTATTTTCAATTTAATGATTTTTGTATAACCACTAACCATATACCTTGAAGTGGTTCATCACGCTTATGCCATAGCTAATGAACAAAAAAACAAATAATAAAATAAACTTGTCATGAGTAATTCGTCAGAATAAATATTTGCTATAAATTTGCTATAATGCTATAAATATTTCAGTTTATAGCATTTAATAATCTTCCAATGTGCTCTTGAAAGTCTAGTCCCTATAAGTACAGAACGTATGGTCAGGCAACTGATTGGAAGCTGAAAATAAGAACATGAGAAATTTACAAACGAGAGGAATCAAGCTCATTTGGGGAGAACTTAACTAATAGCCCAGAGTTGTTAAAATCATATCTAGCTCTGATTTAAAGGAACCCAGGGTTTTAGCTTGCGCTACACTAGCAGGAAGACTATTCCATACTCTAACTACACGCTGTATAAAGAAGTGCTTTCTCAAATTCGTTTTAAAATGTTCTCCTGCTAATTTCCATTTGTTAAATCTGTTAAGTTACCATAGAACCTATCAACAGACAGTCACTGAAAACCAATGAAAATTATGCTCAAAGAATGACTACTTATTTTTGTCAAAATCATGTAGGTTTTTATATTAACATTATCTAATACATCATGAAAACGCATCAATATAGAACTGCTATTAGGCTGCCGGAACTACCTGTGTAGTTACATAAAAATCAGCACCGCATGACATTTCTGGATCAATAAGAAATAAATATTTACAAAAGCCGTGGTATAAATCTCAATATTTTACCAGTTACCAGAAAGTTCAGAAAGAAATTTTTATGCACTGTTTTGTGCCCCTAATGAACTGTATTAATTACCATTCTATTGTCTTACCTCCAGAGCTCTGGGTGCTTGTAGCAATGTGTGTGAAGCTTGTATGTTTTCCCTGTGGATTTTCTTCCACAGACAGTTTAGGTCATAACCGCTGTGTCTATGCTTCCAGTCCCAGCCATCAGTGTGAAGATTGTGGCCAAACAGAAAGAGGTGCGCAGTGGGCAGGAGCTGACCTTGGAATGCACCACAGGCAGCAGCAACCCGAAGGCAAACATCTCTTGGAACCTTGGACCTCAGAAGTAAAAAATATTTTTGGGCAGGAAATCACATTTGTTTTTTTTATCTAAAGAACTGCTGAAGAACAGTAATTGGATTAGTTCTAATGTACTCTGTACCAGATTCCATTATAAAACAAGGTGTACCTAGTGTAATTTGGTATCTGTTACCATATGCTAATACTAATAGTTTGAAAACTGTTCGGGTGCTGTTGACATTATAGTGAAGTCTACAGTAGTGCTGAAGTTTGGAGGAGCAATTTGATTATAATATCTGTTTGTCTACCAAGGCTGAATGGGGTGGACCAGGCCCTCAGCAAGGCTGAATATGGGGGTGTATCTGTACGCAGCGTGCTGTCGCTTCTACTCTACTCCCACCATAACGGCTTAAGGGTCACCTGTCAGGCCTTCAGCGTCCTCTTGTCTGAAGGGGTTAACACGTTCTACAAGCTCACTGTGCTTTGTGAGTGCCTTGTAACCGTGACTTTGTGGTTTTGAGTTGCTGCACATATGTGCACCGATCTATGATTGAACAATTGTTAGTTTGGGCATTGACTTGTATTTCATTGTAATGTCAGTGTATGATTGGTTGCGCAAGTTGGTCTTTAGTTTATTGTAAAATAATTTCTTGTATCTTTGTATTTTTCAGACCCCCCTGAATTTGACCCAAACCATCCTATACTATTCCAAGCAAAGGAGTATGATGCAATACACCTGCCACTGATGGTCTCTGCCAATCCACATGATATTGACTGTGTCTGGACCTTTCTGGGCAAGGAGCTGCTGAAAGGTAAGAAGTAGGGCTGTAACAAGATCTTATGTCACGAGATCTTGCGATATTACAACATGATGAGATTTCTCGTCAGAGTGAAAAGTGGTCTTGAGAAGGCGCTGCAAATGAGGTGCTGTAGGCATGTCGGCGTCTGAAGAAATTACTATAGTAGATTCCCAGACACTTTTAAACCTTTTGTGTGGCAGCATTTTGGGTATCTGGTGGAAAAAATAAATGATTAAATGATTCCATTATTGTACTAACAATCATCTTAACTTGGCAAGTTGTACAAAGAAGTTTCACACACTTAACTGTATTGCTGTAATGGTTCAGAAACCAAGAACAAAACTGCAATATAAACGTTCATGATCTCATGCTGCCGTTCCAGCACCGCAACATGCCGACCCCAACTTGCTGCCATTGCTGCAGGTGCATCCTGTTGAGTTACATTTCACAATTAACATGATAACTCAAAAATCATAAAATTATTATTCTATTTAGCTCAAACTCAGTCACAGAGGAGGCTGAAATTAAGAACTGAGTTGAATTTGACAGCCAAACCAGGTCAATATTTATTGAAATGCAGTCTTAAATTGACCATGTGTAGCCAGATTTATTATGATGAATTATCCATCCATTTTCCAACCCACTTATAAACTTTAGACTGATTTTTAAACAGATACTACATAATCCAGAAAAGGAATAATTACTTAAAAACTTGTGTCTTGCTAAATTTTTTTTACCTGTGACAGAGTAAAATGTTTTGGCCAAACTCCCAGTGCTATAATGTCCATATAGTATGAAAGTAAGAAAACGTAATGCTGACTAGTAATGTAAGAATTGCATGTTCATTTGATGTGGGTATTAATATCACCCAAACCTATAATATACTACAGATATTTTTCAAATTTAGTACAGTACTCCAGCTCATTTGTGATGTCATTCAGTGCCCCCAGTTTTTATGCCAGTAGAAAAACCACATGTTGAAGTACCATCCTTGTGGTACTTTCCTGGAAGTACCAAAAGTACGGTAGCTGGTGAGGGGGAAAAACACCCTAAGAGGCAGGACTGGGAGCTAGCTTTTTGGCCTTGATTGATGTGCCAACATGCCACCTATCACTGTGCAGTCTGGGATTTGTAGTACCAGTAATGTGTGTTTTGGTCCAGTCATGATTGAGTGATCACACCTAGGGTAGTGTCAGTAGAGAAACCCACTTTAGTGTTTCAAATTGCCGGTGATTAAAACCCAAAAACTGTTAACTATCTTTTCTTACTTACCCCCCCCAAAAAATAGATAGATAGATAGATAGATAGATAGATAGATAGATAGATAAAAACTGAAGCATACTGAACCATGGTTCAAGTATTTAGGTCTGAACTGAACCACAGATTGTGAGAATCGTTAGAACCCTACTTATTGCCCATACTCCCATCTACACCTGTTGTTAAGGGAATGCCTGGCCTCACAGTCATTTATGGGGCCAGTTCCTGATGCACATTAACAAGAATGTTGCTGGAATTGTCACTATCTTTATATCCAGAGAAAGACAAAGATCATCGCTATCACGAGAGAGAGGGCCTGGAGATCTGGAATGTGACTAGGAAGGATGCTGGACAGTACAATATCAACTGTAACAATACAGAGGGACAGAGCAGCATCGCTCTCACCTTGGATGTCCAGTGTAAGGCATGCTTAAAAAGGGGTAGTGGACATGCTGTGTGGCTCTGGGAGTTAGTGGCTGAGATTGGAAGGTCATTGGTTCAAATCAAATGACTGATGGAGTTATTCCAGTTTTGTGCCCTTGATCAAGGCCCTTAACCCCAGTGCTGCATGCTCGCTGACCCTGTACTCTGTCCCCAAAACTTGCACTCACCAGTATATGATTGTGTATCTAATGGAGGAAAAGATGGGATCATGCATGAACTATCCAATTTCCACACGGGAGTGAATAATGTGCCACTATTAATTTCCTCTTTGCCATGTGCCATGTGCCCCATAAAATGCCCTCATGATGAGTGCAGCACATTAATTTCAGAATGTTCCGAATAGCATGCAGGGTAAATTTTGCATGTCTTTATAATGTAGAACATTTTACAAAGCACACATGAGGTTATTTAGATTGTTGAAACTTGTCAAGTGTTTAAGACACGCTACCTAGGTTGCCTTGGATCCTCCAATGCATCACTGTGCTCAGCACGCTTTCCCAAATTTACACCTGTATTTCAACACTCTAGGCAGATAGTTATTCTTTATTTTTGTATCTGACTTTGTTCCTAGATGCCCCCAGTCTGAGGATAGTGACTGATCCAGTCTATGTGGATTTGGGCCAGACAGCTAACCTGGTGTGCAAGGCTGACGCCAACCCCCTGATTTTCGGCATGTTCTCCTGGGAGTGGCTGGTGAGATATTCTGTCATTCCAAGCATCCCAACTTTTTCACTGATGGTATTTTAAACTCCCTCCCGTTTACCACCCATTCTTCTACAAACACAAGCATGCAACCTTTCATTGCCCTGACAATCCCTCATTCTCCCACTTTCTTTCTTCTTTGCTCAAAGGAAGAAGAATAGGTTTCATTAAAACAGTGTTACTAAAGGGAGTGTTTGTCAATGCCGTCTTGGATTATGTAATTCTCTCACTTTTAAGCACAAAGTTCTTTGGAGCTGGGTTCTCTGGCTGACATAGTATTATCAGAATCTTGTTCTGTGTATTTCAGGGAGAGGAAGAAGAAGAACTTGGTTTGCAGGATGAAGATGAAGATACTGGTTCGCTCACCATTGCTGAGGTTACCCGTTCCCATAGCGGGCGCTATAAGTGCACAGTAGACAATGGCATTGGACCCTCTGCAAGTGCAGAGGTCCAGCTTGTTGTGCGCTGTGAGTAATTTAACATCCAGAGGTAATTTATACATTACCATGATGTGGTGCACTACAGCTTTTTCCCATTCCTGTAGTTAAGCCTGAGATCCAGAAGGGGGTGCATTGGAGCAAAGTAGCAAGTCGGGGTGATGGCAGCAGCAATGCTGAGGTCATCTGCCAGGCTGAAGGGATACCGAAAGTCCTTTTATCTTGGACTAAAAATAATGTGGCTATGGATTTTGCCGACCCAAGGTATGGAGAAAACTATTTCTAATCCACCCACTTATTTAGTATATCCCATTGAAGAATTTGGTTTGATGTAATCAATATTTTTGTGCAAATCAGTAATGGATCCACTGCTTTCACATTTTGCATGTCAAATACATATTTTGGCATCATTGGGTTATATTATAATGATTTATAATGGCTCAGAAAAAGTGGTGGATATTTAGAATGAACTTAGGTGAATGGCAAGGATCAGTGGTTCAGCTGAGTTGTAGGCAAAGGCGAGATGTTACCCCGAACTGTGCTACACTTATGTGGCAGGTATGAAGAACGGACTGTGAGGGAAGGCTGGGTTTACACCAGCACGGTTACCATAATCAATGTCAGCACAGCACTGGACTACGCTGTGTTCACCTGCACTGCCCGCAATGCTCTGGGGGAGGACCATCTGGCCATTCAGCTCCTCAGCACCAGTAAGTGGGGAGAAGAGACTCCAGTCAGTCATTACTCTCCAGACATTCTTTGCTAATTTTTTTAATGCTGTAATGTGTGTGATGAAGTTTTATCACAAGAATGCATCATATTTGAAGTTAATAGTGAGGGAGACAATGGGATATTGATAAAGGGTGGCTGGAGAGGAGACAGGACAGGAATATACTGAGATAAACAAAAGGACAAAGGAGGGGTGTAAATGAATGAAAGAAGTGTATATGGGAATGGAGATGATGGTAGGAAAGGGGAAACAGGATCAAATTTAAATAACACAGAAGAAATATTGGGCATATACACGTGAAGCAAGGCATATAGTGGTAAGAATGAAGCAGACATAATCATTCTAATGTTATTTTTGTCCTCACTTAGCCACAGTGTTGTTAGATTACAATTAAGGGAGAGGCCAAAGCTCAATGTGGAAAAAAGTCCATTTCCATGACAACACCTGAAATGTTCCTTGTCTGGCATTCACAGCTGCGATAGTCTGCAAATTAAACCGTGGAAAGAGCATGTGAAAAGAAGATGACATGATTATGGAAGCCTATTTCTCCTGATATTGTTGATCTCTAACCCAAAGAAGCATACAAAAATAAAACATGGAATTTAGCATTAGTTGTGAACCACTGATACGTAAAACAAGTGACCTAGATATCATAGCAGATAAGTGAGATGGGGTGGAGATCAGGTGTCCATCACTTTCTACATTCGACATTCTAGAATATTTCTTGTTCTAACATTTCCAGACAGCAAAGTTGTGAAGAACATCCCTGTTCATTGCCCTGGCTGCTCTGCCTTCTGGCTGTGAAATTAATATCCGTCCACATCCACAATGGCCTCCCAGACACATTTAATCTTTACCTTAGAAACTATGAGGTGCAATCCAGTATCCTCACTATTTTTTTATTGCTGCAAATATTCATGATTAATTGGTTATGTTTATATATAATTATATATGCTCCTCATCATTATAGGGTTGAAATAAAAATTCTTATTTGCCATCATGGTGGTAATGAAGCATTTGAAGGTGCAGGCCCATGAAGTAATACCATTAATCCTGAACTGTGTAGCTTTTTATTTTTGCTGTATTTTCTTTGCCTTCCTCACAAATTGACCTTGAAATGATGAGGTGTACACTCTGATGCGACTGTTGATATACATTTTTTATTCGGCCAGCTTCTTTTTCCAGAGTTTGGTATCTGTTGACACAGATGGATTGTTACAGTTGTAACTCAGTGAGTGAGTTCCCACAATACTAATGTAAAGGAATTGCCAAGCCTAGAAGTATAACTCATAACTAAGTGATGGTCCTTAATAGACTTGGGCTCTGTATGTCTATGTCTGTGTCTAAAGGCCTGCCCAGCCATTTAGGAGGCCTTAAGCAAAATTTAACAAGATTAACCTACTTGTCATGTGTCATTTTATTTCTTAGGGGGGCACCACGGGGGCCTAAGAAGCTGCTTAACTATCTCATGCCTTGGGATAGATCTCTGTCTGTATCTATCTATATGTCTATGTGTTTACATCAATGTCTCCTTTTGTATCGTGATTTTTCACTCATTATTTCTGATCATTTTAGAAGAGTTGAATTTTTGCTATTTTGTTGCCATGTGTTGATAAATGTTGCCAATCGTGTATGCAAATGAAAAATGTACTACTATTATTGTAAGACTGTGAAAGATAATTGATACAATTTGATTTCTGTCTTTTATGTTTACACTTTTATTCCAAAATGTTTTTTGATTTTTCTCTCACAGGTCACCCTGACCCTCCATCAAAATTAAAATTAGTCAGCGTCACCCACAGCACAGTTACGCTGGAATGGAACAAAGGCTTTGACGGTGGATTAGAGCAGAAATTCCGTGTCAGGTAGATCGATTAAGTTCATTAATGCTGTAATCAAAATGAATTATCTATGATTTTCAACTTTACAGAAAGTGACTCTCTTTTTCAAACCATTGGGTTATCCATGGCAGGTATCGCTGGCCCAGTTCTGCCAGCTTCCTGTATGTGGACGTCTTTCCACCATGGGCTACCACATTCACAGTCAGTGGCCTGTCTCCTGAGACAGCATACAGCTTCTCAGTCAATGCCCTCAATGCCATGGGGGAGAGTGGATATGCTGATAATGGTGCAGTTCTCAGAGTCATCACTAGGGGTCAGTGATTTATGGAATACAGTGGTACCTCAGTTCTCGAATTTATCAGAACTTGAACCAACCAGTTCGAAAAAAAATGATCTGAATCAAAGTCAAACCATGAACGCCGACCTAAGAAATGAGTCATGCGGCACGTCTCTCAGTGGAAACATAGGGTAATGCTTCAGTCTCAGCCTTGCATTCGCTGTGATAGCATTGTGCATGTTTACACAAGCTGAATACATATATTTAGACAGTAAAAATACATTTAGACAATGATAG
>JABFEB020000132.1:21358078-21382913 GCA_019775895.2 Stomatorhinus ivindoensis
CTACTGTATATTTAAAAATCCGCGAAGTCGTGAATCCGCGATAAGTGAACCGCGAAGTAGCGAGGGATCACTGTATTACATTTTTGTCAAACACCATGCTTCAGCAAAAGGTAATCTAAGCAGCACATTGCCTAAAGAAGAGATCGAAGACTGGCAGTAAGGACAGCAGAAAGCATTTATTATCACACTGTAATTATTTGGTGCACGTACGTGTTTGAATATATACAATGGATAATTAATCACATACCAACTGTTAATAAAATTTAAATGTAAAATGTCATGTTTAAATCTTCTGTGCTGTTTCTTTAGGTAAATGGGCCATGCAATTTTGTGCTTATATTGACATCAAGCCTCTTACTATCTACATATATAAGCCAGTATCAAATTTCCGATCCACGTTTCCATCTGAAACACGATGTCTGTGTTTTTTTCCTTGTTCCAAGGTGTGATCCTTTAAGTACGCAACTGTTAGGTACACAGATTAGTCTGAGAAACATTGACAAAGTGGGTTGGGCAGGCAATAAAACCAACAGTAACTATAGAGGGAGCATTACACTTTGTCTCCTTTAGACATTGCTCATCTCCTTTTACTGCATTAATCAACCCGTTGTGGTAATCAGTTACAGAGCTGATTATGGAATCATACAATAATACATAATCTTTATAAGACATTAAAAAAACAGGCCCATTGTACCAATTACCCATAACTGCAAAACAGAAAAAAAAATTATTTATGGTAAATCTGATATTTTCAATAACAAATATATCACATGGATTTGACTTACATTCAATATGTAATCATAAGTATCATATTGCATTTTGACAACAAAAACACCCGTTATATATTTGTATTTATGCATAAATACATCCTGATTAAACTATGCAAATATAAAAATATAACATCATAGGGAAAAAAGGCCATTCAGAAACTTTAGGAGTGAAGGACAATGTGCTTCACGGACTTTAGCAACATTCTTGTTTAAACACATTTCTGTTCTATTCAAGCACAACCCTGCTAATCCATTCCAACGCAAAGACATGCCCTGCAAGGAACAGGAAGTGCTGGACAACTTCTGACAATCACAAGAAAAACACCATAAAAGGATTTGGCTACAGGGTTATGAATTATGCATTTTGCTGGTAAGCACATTAGGTTCCAAATGATTTTGTCTTTGGTGCAAAAAAAAACAACAGATTTACAAGGCATATATATTTTTTTCAATTATGATTGCTTTGTCTATAATCATTTCCTAATTTCATTGGCTCATTACACAATACCTTGCTTGCAGTAAGTCTTAAACAAAACACAAATAACCCTTCAACTCATATAATGGATATAGTGAAAGGAACTAAATATTCATCAAATGTTCTAATTATTTAATTGAAATGCTTCCAGATTGTGGCAGGTTAACAGGCTAAAATGGATTTCAGTATTAGTGACATTCTGTTTACAAACAGACTGCAAAACGTTTGCATTGTAAGTAAAGTGCAATCAGAAAAAAACAAGCTTGAGCAGATGTAAATATATATATATATATATATTTCTTTGAAGGTGTTCAGCCACGCTAATAATTACTCAATGATATCATAGCTGCAAGGTCAAGCAAATTCATTATGTATTCCTTTCACTTTACCAAACTTTTTAAATTAGCTTCCCTTTGTTCACAACCATTTCGTTTGACTCATGTTGTTTTACATAATATTGCTTTTCATACAATGGCAACAAAAGATTCAGCCAATTTCTCACACCAGGATATTTTCTAAGCATTCTGGAGCTAATAAAAAGTTTCTATATTCAATTCCTCATGTTCAAAAGCCTGTGGGTAAGATGGTTTTCTATGAAATAGGAAGTGAACAGATCCACTCAAATAGTGGAAGGTATGAATGAAAGATGTTTATTGTGGGGTGTTTCCCAGTCAATTTGTCCCTGTTGATTTGATTCTCTCTCCACCCTGTCATCTGAAACCTTATATTGCCACGACTACTTTTCAAAGCTATTTACAAAAATGCTACAGTGCAAGGTCAGGGTAAATGCATGGCGAAAAGGAAATAAAATATGCTGGGAGACAAGGGACTATTTAAATCATTGTTTGTTCAGTACAGCTTTTGGCTATTTGTAATTGTGGTACATCGGCAAGCAAATTCTGGTAGTGATAATGCGTAGGATGGTTATGATTCTAAAGGTAAAATAGACAGATGCATTCCTCCTGCTTCAAAATAACGACGGAAGAAGAACACGGGCAGGAAATCTTTTCTGTGTTAAAAAACATATACTTGTGATATTGGGGTTTTGTGTGGCTTAGCAAGTTAGGCCAATGTGTTTATGATTGGAAGGGTGCTAGTTCAAATTGTGTGGTCGCCCAAGTGATTTTATTGTTGCCCTCAAGCAAGGCCCTTGAGCCCCAGTTATTCCAGGGACTGTCTGACCAACGCTTTCTCAAAAATGCATGTCACTTTGGATAAAAGTGTCTGCTGAATATTTTAAATGAAGCACTTTCAATGCTATCTGCAATATATCATTTATTAATCGATGTACTACGTGTACAGTATGTTGTGGTTAAACTAGCTGAAACCACCCATAAGTTACTGTATGTTACTGGGAAGGTGTCTGCATTACTGGATTTTTAGTACAATAACGAACTTGGTTAGATCTCATCCAACTCTGTCCTATTCAGATCCCACAGTGACTGGAGTGCAAAAATTAGCCCTGATTTTTCCCAAGGCACAGTGTGGCATGGCACTTTAAGCATGGAGGGATTAGAAGTAAAGCAAATTGCAAGATGGGAAAAAGGTCGATCAAAGAGTGTGCAGTATTGATTGACCTAACAAGTGTATGAATTATTCAGTATGTGAACAAATGTGACTTACAGAGGAGACAGAGTGAAGAACCAAAGAGGAACTAAGAGTGCAGAGAGGGTTATGTAAGGCTTCCCATGCTGGCTGCTTTGCCCTCAGCGCCCCATGCAAGGACTCCATGGCAGGTGTTGAATGGAGAAGAGATCTTGGTGATTAGATAGTCCCTTTCTGAGCTTGTTCTGCTGGAACAGCATACATCCTGCAGGGAAATATTGTGGATGTATTAGCTACACATGTCAACTTCAGTTCAAAGACAAAGGTACCTTCTATGGAAATATTATTTATATTAATTTTTAACATTACTCTGTACTACGACTTATATAATCCATCCAAATAATATTCAATAATGCTAGAAACAAAAAACTTGTGACTGCATATGACATTTTTCATATATAGAATAATGCACAATAAATGAACAACCAAGTAAATTACCATTATACTGAATGATTAAAGTGGTGATTACTCTATGCAAATCACTTGTGTTGTGATCAAACCATTTGATACCACGTTCAATGCTGCACACAGACGGCTTAAAGACTTCGAAAGGGCACACATTTGCAGGGCGTGATTGTAATGTTTTTACAGCATCTCCCAAAAAGCCAAAGTGTTGACTTGAAATACTTGGGGGTTGCTGTGTGATTAAGCCTCTTTTAAGTCACACTGTCACTCATCACCATGGCCACCACCCTCTTCAGATCTTGCCCTGGGAGGCACCGTTGCTAAAATATTTGGTTGAATAAGACACAGTGGGGACTCTATGCAGATTGCTAATGCGAGTTGCTAGGTGAGCAGAAACTGGCTCTGCTGTACACAGACAATTTGATAACCTGGCAGGGCTGAGTGGCATACACATTGCGCACATAGGGACAGAAAGTGATTACTCTGCAGAAAACCAGCCACAACATTAACTATAGCCCACATATAACACAACTCAGCCATCTGCACAGATCCCCTGGGGCCTGTTGTACAAGCTGGTTATTTTCATGTAAGAAAAACACAATGTATCACCGTTAAACTGGTTGAGGCAGTTCTTTTGTCTGATTGTTCATGTCAGACAGAGTGTAGCAATACTGGGATAGGCAGGCTGTTTTTCTGCTTTCTCATTTCAGAGCCAGATTATCACCGAATTCACCCTTTTCTGGACACATGTCGGGTCTTGTATCGAAGGGTTATGCATAGGACGCCCCCTCCTTTCTTTTCTTTTGGCAGGTGGGGGCATCAGATGACTCAAAGTGGTGTGTGACTCTGGTGCAAGTATAAACCAGCTCTGATAGGGGGATGTGTCTCATTCTGCTTGCCTTTGGCACAACAGTCTGATTTCGATGATGACATTTTCGTAGCAGAGGCCAGGTTGCCAACTGCAGCAGGGACTGTGACCCATCAGACTTGTTTGTCACTTTTCCATACAATCATTTCCAAATAAATAAGTCCATTGACTAAACAGATGTGCTTTGACAAAGGATTCTATTCTATGGATGACTCTCACCTTTTCACAGACACCAAGGTGAAAGCGGAATGAAACATCAGGTCAGAAATAATATGAGGACAGTCCCAATATAGCCACATACGATATCAAAGGCTCTTATCTGTCAGTTAATATAATCAATTTATTTTTAATTATTCGGATGTTTTCTCATTCAATGTGCATTGGCACCTAAGTAATACAATTCTAGAGTTTATGTTTCTTATTATTAAATACATGAATAGTTTTCACAGTGTTGCAAGCAACGATACAAATTATGTTATAACAATCAAATAAAACAAAATATCTATCCTTACCCTTGAAGCTGATTGTGCATGTAGTGTTTGACCAGAAAAATTGCTGAAACACAGGATGAAAAGTCACATTTATCACAAGCATTCATTTGAGGTGGCTACTTTATTCCTCCTTAAGATCATTATTTAAATCAAGGACTGCTTGTACAGGTGGACACATTAAAGTTTGATCTAGTGTAATGGTCAACTATTTTCACAGCAGTGTCACCGGCTTAATCGGAAACACAGTCATATTTTGAATATCCCAAGCAGATACGCCAGCCTATGCAAACAGTCGCCAGTTAGATGAGCTCAGATATGAAATCATTTCACTGGTCTGTAGGTAGGACCTGATTGCCTAAGGCCCCACAAAATCAATACATATCAAACTGACTTGTCATCTCCCTGGGGATCATGGGACAAAAATAAGTTTAGGTAACATGTCCCTTACCTCCTATCACGACTAATATCAGCACAACCGTGCTCACGGCTACAATGATGATGATGGTGGTGACCCCGTCTAAATGTTGCAGAGAAAAATAGCATTCAGACAAACAGGTTTTGAACTTGAAAGTGAAATAGAAAGAGAATGTGTTCAGAAGCAAATTTATATGGGATAGATTTACATGTAAATGGACACATTTGTGACTAAAGCATTAAGTTTAAATGAAATGAACAATTACACTAGGCTCTTGGATTTGTTTACTGCAAAGAACAATTGTTTAACCCATTTTTTAAAGAAATTTTTCATTTACTAGTTTGAGTGTTGAATGGGGTGTGTCTTAATACATGATATTGTATTTGTTTATCCTGTCTACTTCGTTTTCATGTGACCAAAACAATTATTGCAAAACAATTATTGCAAACTATGTAAGACCCAAAATAGTACAATATACACAAGATGCAAGATGAACAAGATTTATTTGTTTAATTATTTACCTTCACTGTCTCCTCTTGACTTATCGGAATTCCCAGTGTGTTCCGAGTTAAGATTAACACCTGCTCTTTTGACAACTACAACATGCATGCAAAGCAACATTGTAATAGGTCAGACAACAGCCTATAATCTTGACCCAAATGGTGATACACTTCTGAAAAGCCACCTGAACATATATATATATATGATCTAGATCAGGGGTGATCACCAGTCAGTTTTTTTTACCAGGCTGTGGAATGCTGGAGGTATGGGGCGGGATTGATTAATGTCCAAAAATTAACCTTATACCTGGTGTTTGCTTGTTCTGATTGCATCTGTAATAAATATCATTGTTACACTTATTAAAGTTGCCCCTCCTTCCTGGTCATACACCTTTAATGTATCAGTTAATTGATTTTACAAACAGGTCATTGATCAAAACAGGTATTTGTTGTACAAATTATGAGCAAACTAAATGATGGTTGACTTGTATGACGGAATGTGAAGGAAGCATGTGATAATCTTAGCAGTAACAGGCACATATAGGTAATTTTTACAACAACAATATGTTGGGCCTTAAATTCTGTGTCAAAATGGTATAAACCTACAGTCTTCATCGTCACCTGTAGAAAAAACCAAAGAGAACACAAAAAGGAGTCACTTCAGTGTAATTTATCAAATTTATCAATTTAACAATTTAATCATGCTATTAAAGGCGCTGTTTTAATTAAAGGAAAATGAAAATGTTTTTTTGCATATCCATTGTCCTTTTAATACATTTCAAAATATGATTAATTTCTAAATAAGATGCAAATATATTCCCAATCCATTTGTCAACCACAATTAAAATGGCTGAATTAAATTCACAGTTAACTATTTACAATATGGATTTTTTCTGCTGCATAAATATGTGGGGTCTCACTTCTTACCAATATCAGCCGATCCTTCTGCCTCATCCATCTCAACAGCTGAAGCTGCCAGGAACATGCAGAATTGTTACATCAGACATATGAAAAGAAAGTCTGCTACTAGAAAATTTATGAACAGTCAAAGATTTATCATTTGATGCAGGAGTTGTGCGATGGTTAAGAACACAAATTCATAACACAACAGTAGTTGGATAAAATTCTTATACTGAGCACAAGAAAAATACTTAAAGTGCACTGCCGTATAAAAATGTGCACCTGTATAAAGTAACAACTAAATATAAAATATAAATTCATTCCATTCAAATTTCTACAAAAATTCATCTTAAAGTCCAATGCTTTATTTGACAGGCAGCAGGCTAGGGTTAGGTATATAGTTAATTCTGATTAAGGTTTAGGATTATAGTTATGTTTAGGATTAAGGTTGGTTCTTACCAGTTGCTTTGACAATCAGACACAGGACCAGCAGTTTCAGCATCTTTAAAATCTGTGAGAGAAATAAGTTGTCAGTAGGATTCATTCACATCTGTGTAATGAAATGGTGATATTTCCAGTAGCTTGTGCTGGCTTGTATAATAAGCATTCAAGCATGAATACCAGGTTATAAAACACAATGAATGACTAACTTCAGTTCCTGCTCTCATTATTAGGAATTACAACACTACAACACAACCCATTTCCCTTCTGAAACCGTTACCGACGAAACACTGTTGATTAAAACATAACATGTCAGCACAAATGTTTTGGTTCAGTTTTATGCTGATTACGCTCAAGTGACCAAAACGATCAGCAGCACACCAGTCACACATCAGATCCCTATCACAGCTGGAAGGTCACCTCATTTCCACACAGCTCAGCACAAACCTCATCCAACAACATGTGTTTTATCAAGGTATCACTCCAGTCCAGCACTACCCTACTTCACCTATTCACCCAATTCATTCCCCTCTGCAATGTTAAACATGAACACTAAGGGCTCTAACTGGATGATATGACACAAAGCGTAACACGCAAACTGGAACTAACAGTTATGGGCATGTCCAAGTCCATTTCACTATTTTGACAGTGGAAAACCAGACTTTGCGCCTGTGCGAGGTGGAAAAAGGTTTTCCTAAATGTCTCAATTATTCAGAGGCATGTTTTTGGCATAATATGCAATGAACCACTCAGAATGGTGCATCACCTCATCTATAGAAAGCAGCAGTGAAAGATTCATTGCGGGTTCCTATATTACAATGGTGAGTTTGCCCGGCAAACAAGAAAGGTTTCTGGCGAGAAACGGATATGCTCATGCACGAGGTGAAAAGGCATGAGCATGTCATCTATGAGAGCTCCGCTGTTCCACTGAAGCCTTTCCAGGTGAAGTGGGAGTGGAATGAGGTAACAGTGAGTGTGTCCTCATTTTATGGCACCACCAGATCATCTCCGCAGTGCTGAAAACGGTATAATAATGCCATAAGATGGGGAAAGTGGAAGCTCACTGCTGAATGAGAGAAGTGGCTGGGAACGGGGACTTAATTAAATGCGTGTGTTTATTATTTCAATTATGGGTCTGCAGTTCACAAAATAAAAACTGAATCTTTGTTCAAACAAACCAAGCTACAGTTTTTAAAGTATTTTAAAATGTTCAAAAAAAAGGCAATAGGGCCGCTATTTTCCTACTCTTACAATGTAGATTCCTTACCAGGCTACAGACGGTGCAGCTCTTCTGCCAGCTGATCCCTCCCTGCCCGCGCTGCTGGCATGCACTCCATTGTTGGCACTGGCACACGCAGTTCAGCATCATGCCTTCTAAAGTCCTCTCATATATCCTCATTTATGTCCAACACACATCCATCATACATGGAAACGTTACGCAATATACAACATGCCACAAAGAATGCAGAGACCTTCTGAGAGCTGTAATGTTCCACCTGAATAATCTAAATATCTGAAATGCATTTTCAGCGATCTAAATGTCCTTTCAGTTACACTTCTTGCTTAGTTCTGATAATGGACTACAAAGGTTTTTTAGTGATGAGGTTTATTCTTTACTTAATATATACTGTTTTTCTTTTGGTGTTTCATTTAACATTATGATTACGTGAAAGGACCAGATGTACTCTATAAAAAACGTATATGAATGAAATCAAATAATATAAAATACCATTAGCGCATGAGTACGTATCTGTATCAATAATGAGTGTTATGCACCCACACATTTCTAAAACTTGCCGTTTAAATACCGTTTAACAATGCACCACTAACTTTTTATTGGTTTAAAGAGCAATGATATCGCACTGCATTAAAATAGCAACGTGTCAACAATGCACCTGACCATGCCTCATTTAAAAAACACCACTCCTATGACCAGAAAACAGGTGCAAAATAATTTACTGTTTTACTAGGGGTGTAACAATACATCGATTTGTATCGATATATCGATTCAACGGCAAACGATCCGATGCATCGATGTGGCCGCATAAATATTGATATATGGGTTTTTATTTTCTCACCTATTCCAGTATTGTTTTCATGATCCACTCCGACGTATACATGGTCTACACCAGGGGCACCCAACAGCTCGATCGCAATCTACTGGTCGATCGCAAAGGTAGTGTAGGTAGATCGTATGGCATAAAAAATAGAGGATGGATGACGCGTACAACCGCGTCAGCTGCTGCAAGCTATCGAGTCGCCTAGTTAGCCTCCGATTTATTTCTACTAAACTTAAGAAAGGGTATAAAAATGAATAGGGGAGCTGGACCAAGTAAGAAGCCAAAAACCTGCCACTTCCATACGGAATGGGGGGAGGACTGTTTTTTTCATCATGTCATATCCGAAGTGCATTTGCCTCATCTGTCAGTCTACCATTGCTATTCCAAAGAAGGGAAATGTGAAGCGGCATTTTCGGACTGTTCATAAAAACTGCGACATTAACCGAAAAGCGAGCTGAGATATAAAAAGGTGAAGGAACTAAAATCCCAGTTTAATTAAAAAATACTTTATTTATCCCAAAGAGAAATTAATAATGATAATAATAACAGTAGTAGGAATAATAAATAATATTAAAGAATACTCTATATTTTTATATATAAATATATGTTTTGCATTTTCATAGCAGGTAGATTATTTTGACTGTCATTTATAAGTAGCTCGCAAGCTGGTGTACCTTCAGAGCATACAGTATGTTTGCTACAGCAGGTGACATAGGACACTATGCTCAGAGCACACAATCTCTTGAACACGCTGACCATTAAATTTTTCTTTTTTTAAAAACCTCTCAAAGAAGAATACTGAAACATGCTTGTTTCACTGCAGAATTCAGTCATTTTTGATTTTCCTCATTCTACATGTCTATCCATGCAATGTTTTTTATTTGACTTTATTGCACTTTATTTTACTTGTTATTGTTGTATCCCAGCATAGGACGAGCGAGCAGGGAACGAGGAACCAGGGTCAGGCAGACGGAAATCCAACAAACGGGGAAGGGGGAGGTTATTGCAAGCACAGCACACAACACGGGGAAAACGTCAAAGACAGATCTGGGCGACAGATTCTGACGTGGGCTTAAATGCACAGGACTAGACAAAACAATAAGAACCAGCTGGGAAAAATCGGAATTGCATGCGAAGGGCGTAGCACAGGAGAGGGTCATACAAGCAGATCTTGACAGTTATGGACATACTTTTATGCTTTTTGTTACACTTTTGTATTTATCTGGAGAAGATTCAAAATAAAAATTAGTCACCACGTTAATCTACACCCATCCAAAGTTTTAATTTTTACCTTATTGCACTTTATTTTGCTTGATTTATGAGACATACATGACTACACTAGATTTTGTTTGCAGTTCCCAATAAAATATGATAAAATGCTAATTTGCCTTTTTTAATCCATTGAAATGTAAAGGATTGTGTGAAGTTTCATCATTTCAACTGCTGTCCCAAGTATCGAATTGGAACGAATCGTATCGTATCGTGGGAATTTCTGAGGAATCAAAAAAAAATCGAACTGTTGGCTTAAAGAATCGATATTGTAACATATCATGAGGATACCTGTGATTTACACCCCTAGTTTTTACGATGCTTGTGCACGGCGTAAAAGTGAGCAATGCGCTGGTACGAAACTAGAGCCCTAAATGTTTAAAATTCCATTTGTGCATAATCAAGACCCATTAACAGCTTGTTAAAACAAATTTCAAGTTCCCTATTGATAATAAATACAGGCTACAAATTGCATTTTTGTTTAGGTGTTTTAAATGAAGCTAGTTTTTTTATTGCCATGAGGAGGGACCTTCACCATACCATTACCACACAACCGCTCACATTCACATACACAGTATATTGCTGTAGCAGAAGATCAAAGAGTCAGTGTGCCCATCTAAGAACCAGACCACTAAGATTATTATCAGACTCTAATGTTTTAAGCTTCTGTTTCCTCCAATTAATACTTTAAATAACGAACTGCATATAGTCATTGAAAACACCAGTAGTCAGAAACAGATTATGCACTTGACTGAAGGGGGAAGCTGGAGTGTTTCCAGCTATGGCCCCCATGGTGTGGATGCCTGGCACGAGTCCACCTGGTGTTTCCATGGCAACAACGTCCATCAAATAGCCAAATAAAACTTTAAAACAGTGGCACCAAGAACTCATCTATCAATGCAAGCTGTTTAAAGTTTATTTGAGCTAAGAGATAATCTAACAAACGTTTTCTAATTTTGAAGGTTAAAATGGCACTTTACCTTAAAGTTTTCATATTTTTTCATATCTGCTTGGAAATTTCTCTTTGTGTTTCTAAAAGTATCTATGCAGGAGATTCACTGTCTCAAAAAAATTCAAAATAGTAACGAAATGTATGAAATGTTATAACTGAAGAAAAAGGAAGTGCCAACTAGTAAGGAAATAAGGCCAGGTTGGTTTTTTTCATGTTTGATGGCTGCTAGCACTAGAGGAACGTGGCACGCTATCCAACCCCCTGCTAAACGCTGAGGCAGCACTGTACGTGTCACAGGCAAAAGCGGGCCAACTATATGGAACAAAATAACGTTATACATAATCTACAACTCACTCCCATTACTCTTACATTTCTTCCAAATTCCAACTCTAAAGTTAAGAATTAGTCAATGACGGAAGAGTGACAGAGGGAGTTATTATTCACACCCAGAATATGGGTTAGTAAATATGAAACCTGTGTTAGAAACATAGTTTACAAAGCAAAGGAAATATAAATAGAGACCCGGGTGATATGTTCCACACATTATACATAATTACTACATAAACTAATGGTCTCAGCTCAACTCCAAAAAATGTTCTTGCAGACGTTTTCAGTAAACATTGACTCCATGTGAGTGTGCGTGTGTGCAGTTTGATGGACAGGCATCCCATCCGGGGTCTACCTCTAAGTCTATACCAACCTCTTGGTCTAGGCCAGCCTCATGGTCTACCCCAGCCCGTAAGTATATATCCTAGCCTCTGTGTGTATCCTGGCATCTGGGTCTATCTCAGCCTCTCGGTCTAACCCAACTTCTAGGTCTATCTCTGGTTGGATCTATCTCAGCATCAGGGTCTACCTCAGCCACTAAGTGTATTCCAACCTCTGGGTCTACCTCAGCCTCTGGAGCTCCAGGCTCTAGACTCCCTGGGCAGGACAAACAGTTGGAAGATGGATAGCAATGGCAGAAGCAGACATCCACAAAATAAATAGTAAATACCATTTTGGAGTAAAACAATCCCCCTTTGCCCACAGAATTGTGTACGTTTCCTCTTAACGTTTTCAGGAATACAACAAATGAGCAGTCTTATGTAACTCACAACAAGCGAAAATTACAGTGTTGACAGAAAGCCTTGGGATGCTTAATTCATTACAAATATTGTAAATGTATTGATTTAGTAACAAAAATTATAACTTATAATAAGTTATACATTTGTTCACAAAAATATTTGTCTTTTACAAGAGACCCAAAATGGCAGCTGTACAAACTCACGGCATGTTAAAATACACCGTATTTCATACGATATACAAAAATGCACACATTAGACAGATTGATTGAAATATATCTCATTAGAAACAACCCGTAGGTTTAAGTAAAGCATTAATGTCCACTGGCAAGAAATTGAAACCCAAATTATAGTCCTAAAAGTGCTGTTTTGAGTTAAAAAGTTAATTGACAAGCAGTCTCATTGGGTGCTTTTTAATTAGTAACAACTCTGCAATAAAATAAAATACCAAACATCTGTGTTTAGCTCGGGATCCAATGAATACAACTGCAATAGCAAAATGGCAAGAAGAGAACTGAATGAGCTGGTCAGAAAATGATGATTCGTAATAAAAGAACATGTCTGTGATATGCATGTTAATTGACTTTTGTTATGAAACCAATACATTTACAACATTTTTACATTATTAAACAAGCCTTCCAAGAGTTTATGTGAGCATAGTATATTCTATTTTGATCATGTCTACACCGAAAAAAATCTTTGACTTGATTTTGTTCTCAGATACACTTCAGTTTCTAAGAAACTTTCCACGCTACAACCAGTGTCGCGTTTTATTATGTAACTGTCACGATAATCGTAATCTAAACTAACTTGTCAGAATACAAATTAAACTTCCTTAGAAAAACAGCCCGATGTTACCCATCGGTATACTCTCCGTGTTCACTATACATACATAGAGCTACCAGAATTTTTTGTATGTCCTGAATACACTACGAATAATTTAATCCATGAACATCCATGGATCGTGGACATCCATTAATATAAACCCTCGCACACAAACCACACGTATTGTATTCCGAAGGAGAAAAAACAAAAAGTGCTTTTCTCTCATTTCCTTACGCAGGTTAAGTTACATTTCAACTTTACCATGACATTCCCTCGCCTAAGCAGCGCCCCAGCAAGCTCTCACCTCCACCGCTTGTCAAGTGCAGCGAAGTACAGGAAACGCGCAAAGCTGAAGAGAAACGTCGTTTTAAATAAGAGGGACTTTCCGGTGCAGCTTTTAAAACGCTGACTAAGAAAAGACTCTGTTATTTACAGTTCACCGATTCACTTTTCCTACACATGGAAACAAAAATACTTCCAATCACATGCAAAGTATATTTTACACTGAAAAAATCTTTTATGATAAACATAAAATTGCATCAGAATGTCAGCTATCTTCATTTCCTACACATCTAATATGGTACAAGTTTAAGTAAATCCTTGCCTTTCTATGTTATTTCATATATATAATCCCAAAGGAGAGCAAATTTACTTCGTTTTTTGAATATCATTACATTAACGTTTACATTATTGTTGTAGGCATCATCACCAAACAGCACGTAATTTTCAGTTCTAATAAAATGAATAGGAAACAGGTTTCTGTTTCCCGAAGTCTTGTTATAGCTACATCGTTCGTAAATTGTGTGTTAAAAGATACACAATTTACAAACGACGTAACGCAAACAAGGCTCACTCCAGATCTTGGTAGCCGTTGAACACAGTGGTTTGTACAGGGAAACACAAAATTAAAACCGATAACTACTGCTACCAATTAGGACTTATAATCAGAATGTAGGGCAGGGCTAAAAGATGCGGTAGTTTTTCAAGATTCACCAATGTGAAGGAGGAACTATTTGAAACCTTACAGATTAGAGGAAACGTTTTATAGCTGGCTGTTTTAATATGGGGTTGTCACCCATGATTTACTAATCCCTTAGGAAAAACTGGATTTGGAAATAAAATTACCTCGCTTTCAGGGCAGTAAGGATTACTGGTAAATATGTTTTACCTGGTCTCTGGCAGGTATTTTGCTATTGTGTTTAAAAAAAGGTCTAATCAGCTATTTCTTTTTGATATTCTTCTTGATGCTATACACAGACATACACACACACACACACACACACATATATATATATATATATATATATATATGACTACCAGTCATAAGCAAGCACTCGTTGAATACATATACACTACCGGCCAAAAAAATTATTGCCATTAGAATTTTTTGTTGGAACCCCTTTAGCTTTGATTATGCGGCACATTTGTCATGGCATTGTTTCCACAGGCTTGGGCAACACCTCATGCTTTATTTTCATCCAGATTTTCATTCATTTCTCACTGATATCCTGTATTGACAAGTGAGTTGAACCACTCCATAAAGCCCCCTTCAGCACATCCCAAAGACCACAAATTACAATATAAGTAAAGGGTCAAGGTAAATGACAGGAACTGTCAGATGACTTATTTACAAGGTGCATGTACCTAATTGGTGGAACAGGAAATGTTTTGTTGCCATTGTTTTTTTGCATGTTTTTCTACATAGAACATTTGTCCCAAGCAGTGATTACATCTTCATAACCTTGCATCTTGAGAAACAATTTGCTTGGTGAGTCCAACCATTTCCTCAGTGTTAGACAGTGATGTTGTCATTGTACAGGGATCATGTTACCATAACGTACTATTCAGTAATGAGTACTAAAATAACAGTATATCAATTTAACAGATGCAGCCAATCATGAAGTCTCAACAGTTATAATCAGATTTTCTCACCAAAATCATCTTAGGGAGCTAGACCAACCCTTCGGTTGTCATTGTCACTCACCATAAAAACTTGATATAAAATCTTTACATAGCTGTAAAGGCAATGCCCTTGCAATTACCTTAAATGTAATTTCATTTCACTTGGTATAAATATAAATTACATAAACTAATTCGACTTGTACTGATGTTCATTTGAAATATGACTATCTATACTATGAACAATTTAAAGAAAGAAATTTTACAATTTTACAGAATATAAATCCATTCATCCATCTGCAAATCACTTATCCTGAGCATGGAACAATAGAAATGTAAATTACTTTGAGGTGGGACTTTCTTTGATGACTGGTTATGCAAATAGCCTGCCTCTGAAACACAATACACGCACAATCTTGAAAAAGGTTGAAAACTCAGAAAACAAAAAAGTGAAATATATATGCATGAACAAATGGTGAGACCCAATCTGGTTGGAAGAACAGATACATCAAGATCAGTATGGCATGACAACAAATAAAGTATTTTTTATAATACAGCTACTAGGACAGCACTGTTTTGCAAGATATCAAAATATTTTCTTGTAATAAAAAATTTAGGAGTTCAACATAAATTTCTCACAAACCTATCTAGAACTGACTTTATCAGCAAAGATGAAAATGATTACGATTATCTCAGACAATGCATGCAGTACTCATGCAAAAACAGCAGAGGTAAACTTTAAACTGATTTTTAAACATATACTGTACAATCCTGAAATGGAATGATCATTAAAATTACAAAACTTGCATTTTTTTCCCTATGACAGAGTAAAAATGTTTTGGGAGAACATGTTAAACTGGATTAACTCTGAGCAATTAGTTGAATTCTTCCCAAATGAGCTTGATGGGCCAAATGGCCTCCTTTCATTTGTAAATTTCTTATGTTGCTATGTAATGTCCTTACAGTAGTAAAGGAAGGAAAAGCCTGATCTTATTCTAGCTGACTAGGAAAGTAAAAATTGCATGAGCATAACAATGTTGGTATTAATATTGTGTATCACCCAGCCCTATAATATACAACAGATATTTTTTTAATTCAGTACAAAATACTCCGGCTAATATTCTGACATCATTTGGCGGCCCCCAGTTTTTACACCAGTGGAAAACCAACATGTTGAAGTACCGTCTGTTTGGTGTTTTCTTCAAATACCAAATGTATGGTACTTGGTGCAGTGGAAAAATGCCCCAGGAGGCGGAGCTAGCTTGAAAGCCTTGATTGACATGCCGATGTGCCACCTATCTCTGTGCAATCTGGGATTGATGCACGTATACAGGTGGGCCAGATCTGATAGACTTAAGATATTATCAGGTCGGATGTGCCCTGCAAGCCATGAGTTTGACACCCCTGCTTTAAGGAGTATAGCACTGATTTTGTTTTGAAAAGAAACAACAGCAAATAAGTCATTGTCTCATTTTGATAATTTCAGAAAATTGCACAATAAAAAAGATATATCCAGTTTGAAATACTCTTAATTGCAGCCTTAATGGTTATTGGCTACCAGTTAAAAAATGAGACAAAGAAATCGTACAATCTACTGATGTTATATTAATAAGTATTATTCTTGCAGCTGTTCAATGAACATTCCTTTGGCAAGTGCCAGAGAAAATTTCCCCATTATTTTTAGCAGGGTTCCCCAATTCCAGTCCAGAAGATTTCCCTACTCAAGCACATCTTAATTAACTAATTACCAGGTTTAGTAGGTGTGTCTGGGTAAGGAAATCTGCAAACAGTGTTGCGTTGTGGCCCTTTCGGAATGGAATTGTGGAACCCTGATGTATAGTATTAATTCCCCATTTATGAATAAGGAATTTTTGTAAAACTGAAACCTGAAGTCAATCCAATCCATTCATCTTTCAGAATTATCCCATATATGGCCATGGTGGTAAATGTGCTGTTGACATTGTGATAAATTTAGAGGAACTAACCAATATATATGACTGGATATATGATGTGACTGCACAGCAATGCTGGCTTATAGTGAAAGCATGCTTGATTTCTCACAAAACACATGGAGCTACAATACTTTCATTTCATGCTACATACAATATTCTACAGTTTACTGTAAGATTACCTGGTCTTATTACAGCTGATGATAATAAAACTGGCAATAAAAAATAATCCAAAACCAGAATGGGAATTATTGTCTTTTTTGCACTGTTTTTATAATGCAGAGACCATTTCTTGCCTGTATACTTTGAATTGTATTTAATTTATTTAACAGTCTTCAGTAGCATTCATTCAGAAGCATAATCAATCTGCAGACAAAGTGTCCCTTCAAGCCATTTGAGGTTGTGTAAAGTGCATTACTATGAGAACTGTGAGATGTATCTTGTGTGACTACATATAATAAGAAGTTAGTTGTCATAACATTCAAAAGGAATCGTAAGAATAAAGGGAATAAAACCTCATCTCTGAAGTATCTGTATCTAAATCCTCTGCTTGCTTTGATAACCACCCATTGCTCATCTACTGCTCATCTTCTAATCACTCAAGTCTTAACAAGTCTTGGTTGTTGAGTTTGCTGTTATTTGTTCAGTCTTTTGCTGTTATTGGGTGGAGTTCCATTCAATTATTAAAACTTGTTTCATGAACTGAGATGCATGGTCATATTAATCCTTAACTCTTTCAACCAAAATTTTCCTTAATTCAGCTTTTAATATATGCAGAGTTCTATCCATCTCACTTTCTTTAAACAATGATGGCTAGCTGCTTTAAGCAAATCCTTTCCTGTTTTCGCGCAAAAATGTGCTAAGTGGAATGACTTCATAACTGCAATATCTTTCAATATCTTTTGCCTATTTTAACAGTACATTGACAGCTGCAGTATAATGATAACGAGGAAAAGCTATCCAGCTTGCAGAATAAGCAGTGTAGTGTACAATGGCTTAACGTATTGCTGGTAAACTAATAATAAACAACACAATGCCTTTGCACGTCAGGCAGAATTTTAAAAAATACATTTCAAAATATTGGTACATTTTAAATATTCCATGTATTGCCATTCACCTACAGCTTATAACAAATATACAATAACAAACTGTAGAACTTTCAAGGTGATAAAAATCACATCTTTATTTTCACTACCATCAGAAAGGCTGCACTGGCCTTGTAAAGTGAACTATGGAGGCTTAAACTCCATTGGTGACAACACATCTTTGCAAAACAGGTTTTTCTACACTTTTCTGCTTATCAGAATAAAAATCTGAAATTTATTGGATGTTCATCATGAAATGCATGTCTTGTCAAAAACCACCCAACAGTTGAATATTTTTATTCAAGAGAAGCAGCAGCCTTAACACTGATGTCTTTTAAAAATGTAATTTATTTTTAACATATTTGATTTAAACACATTATTTTGTTATATACACTTTTATACACATTATAAATAAGCCAATATGTTACTACATCACAATAAAAGAATAACAGTATTTTGGTTGTCTTTGTAATCTTATGTATTTTGCACTTCGTTAAAAACTCAAATGGAATACCCAAAAGCAAAGACGAAGCACAATGTTCATGAACTACAAGCTATTCTGTACAATAATTTAAGCTCATGTACTCATCTTGATAATTGCAGTGTTAAGAGTCCACGCAAAGCACAGAATATTGCATATCAGAGGGACTTAAGTTTCAGTGTATTTATGAAACTATAGATAAGAACTTTTATTAATTTGCACATATTCCACTCCACACAATATCAACATGTACAAACAGAACACTGCACATATTTTAAAACTGAAAAGAAACTTTTCCTTACCTTACAAGATAAACCTGCTCTGATGAGAATTTTAGAAGCTTTAGTTTTTCCTTGGTACAGTAGGTACTGCTAGGAACTTCCTGAACATGAGTACACACAGAACGTGTAAAGCTGACGGTCATGAACTCCAGCACTGCATGTTATTGGTTGAAGCGCAGTGAAACCTGACACTTAGCATGACAGGTACAGCAGTTTTTTTTTTCCTTTTTTGATAATATCGCATATTCTCTTGTAATATTTTCCACACAAAGACCATCTGATAAATGTATGTGTCACAGTGTAATGATGCAGATAGTGTACAATGCAACGCAAAATACAATGTCAAACCACCGTATATAGTCATATACAGTAAAAGTACTAGGTTCAAAGTTAATTTGCCATTCAAAGTGTTAAGTGTAGTCATGTTTTACACCACATGTACTAAATTTAGTGAATGAAGCTGTAAATATAAGTGTAAGAAAAATTTTTGTAAATAAACTACAAAGAGACAAATTATATGTAAAATATACAGAAGAAGGTGTCATGTCAGGGGTCTTTTATTATGATATTGTTTTTAAAGATTATGTTTGTACCACTGAAGAGCCAGGACACAGAAGTCAGATTATAATGGGGAACATAATAGTCTGGATAGATATTACATAATGTTTTTGACGTACATTAGTTCTATGCGGTAGATCTGCACCACGGATTTCAGCATAATACAGCCCTCAAGTGGTAGCTCAATGGATAAATGGTTGCACGGTTCAGGATGTCTAAGACAAAATATGCAATAGCATGCAGGGCAATGTAAATTTATCGGTGTAAGATATTAAAATACATTTTGCAAGGTCAACCTTCAAATTCGTAAAAATGAATCATATTTTGAACATTAGTTATCTCACTAGCCAGAAGAGGACGTCAATGAAGAAGCACGTTTGCTTCTAAAGGAGACTGACCAAGGTTCCCAGTTCAAAGGTCTCAAACATTGTAGAAAATATAGTTCTGAGGTCACTCTAAGACTCCTTAGTTATTTGGTCAGGCTCTCAAAGTACAAGAAGGTACATCAACATATTGATTCACAAACATTAATATTTATCCTACATAGGTTGTCATATTCATGAGGTATTAGCCATCTTAAATTAATTTCTTTTAATAGGTGCTTTTGTGCGAAGTGATACACTATCAGTCAAAAGGCTTTGCACACCACAGGTTTTAACCATTTTTCCATTTATTTCATACAACTGTAGATTTTTATTCTTGTGAAGCATTGGACAGTTGAGTCGACAACAATTTATGGATATGCATCTGTGAACAATATATAATTTTATTTTGCGAACTCCAGCCTGGTTCTTCTCTGTGTCTCATTAAGGAAGAGCTTCTTCCTTGCTTTATGGCACTATGCTTCTCGGAGCCTGATATGAACTGTCCAGCAGTCCATTTCAGACCTGCACCTAATGTGTCCCATTTCTCTGCAAGTCAGAACAATTGCATTAACTGGTTGTACTGTGAATGCATAGTCAAATTCTAAACTGTCCTTTAACTTTAAATGCACTTGTTTAATCAAATATTCTGTTTCATCCCACGGAACAGAGGAAAATTTAATGTCTCTTGTAAAAATAATGCCTTGAATTTTCTCTGTTTTGATAACTGCTACAGGAGGTTACTTTGAAGAATCAAATATATTACATTTTCTTACTAATAAAGGTACTCAAATGGTGAATATATTGTAAATGTATGTGTTATCAAAGAATATTGAGTGTATTTATAGTAAATGTTAAGTAAGTAAAATGCAAATGTAGAAAATCTCAGTGTATGCCAAATCTTTTGACTGGTAGTATATATACAAGGGAGGATCAGAGACCAGGGTCAACCCATCCCTGGAGCAAATGTGTTTAAGGGCCTTGCTCAAGGTCTCACGGAATTTGAACCAGTCACCTTCCAAATACAGGCACACAATACAGGCCACCATAAGCCTTAGTTTCAGGATGACAATGATCCAGATTTCAACATAATACAGAACATACTGCCCTCTACAGGATACCAAGAGAAACCAGAAATAAGTAAGTTAGTACAGTTTATTTATTAATTATTTTTCACAGACAAGAGGTCACAAAGCTCTGTACAACACTAAAACAGCCATCAAAATGAAATACAACAAATAAAAATAAATAAATTAGAACACTGCTAGTAATAGTAATAATAAAAACAACAGAATACAAGCAGAAGACTACTCAGACCTATCCAAATGCCTGCTTAAACAAAACAATCTTTAGTTGGTTTTGAAAAGAGTAAACTGACCAAGCTGAGCGCAACAGCAGCAGGAGACCATTCCAAATGCCTTGATGCCAAAGACTGAAAGGCGTAATCCCCATGTGTCTTTACCTGGGTACGTGGGATGACTATGAGGGCCTGTTGCCCAGACCAATGTGCCAGAGAGGTTGCAAAGTGGTGCCCATGCAGAGCTCTGTAGGTGATCACCAAAATGTTAAAAGGATTTCTATACTCGACTGAAAACCCGTACAGTGCATACCTGATGGGGGTAATATGTGCCCTGTAGCCATATCAGGCTAAAAGCACAGCAGCTGCTCTTTTCTAACTCATTGGATGACTCCATTTAACTTATTTCCTCAAAAATATCATGATGGAGACATTCCTTGAGCAGAACATGTAAACTTGAATTAATGTGAGCATTTACAAATATGGCCCAAAGCGGGTCCAAACTTGGCAACAACAAACAACTATGTACATGCACACACACACACACAAGTTTGTAATTACATTTAATCCCAACATGACAACCTCAATCTCTACCCAACACTAACCTTAACCATAATGGATCAAACAAAATATAAGATTTTGGCATTTTTCCTTTTTTATACAAAAAATGTTGTTACTCTCACATTGTGGCAAGTAATTTCATAACTTTTAATGGGTCAGGAATTAGATTTACACTTTGTTTATAATAGACCTTTAATTAACTTTTGAATTACATTTACATCTTGGGACATTTTTTATCAGAATGTACCTTTGTAGGAAAATTTTTATCTCATTTGCCAGTTATTGTGTCAGCCTGAGGGACATTTAGATTTAGTAACACGAAAAGCCTTTGACATCATGTTTATGGGCCGGACTAGCATAGAACAGTTCTTACCAAAACGGTCATTAGATGGTGGCATTTCCCCCTGTGAAATAAAGTAACCATTATTTACTCTTTTAATTTCGTATTTCAGCAAAGATGGGTGACTCGATCGATTCGTACTCGAACGAATCGCACTGGAGTTGCTTTTAAATTGACTTGTAACTCTACTTGCAACTCGTTAGTTTTTTACTCCGACATGACTTCAAATCGTTGATAGTGACTGGTTAACAATAAGAGTATTTAAGGCTACTTTATAATTTCTACACACGCGAAGCATTGAATGTACAACGCCTAAACCGTAAAGGCGTAGAACACATCTGGATGTGCGGCTCTACACCGAACATAGGAACTGGAGCGGAGAATCGTCAACTAGGCAATCTGTAACATGATTTTTCCACTAGTTCAAATTGCAGACGCGAACTGACAAAGCGCGGGATATTCCGAGTTGTATTTTACATTAGAAGGCAAGACTTAGGTGTATAAGAATAGGTGTTGCTTAATCTGTGTCATAAATTATATGTAGACTACATTGTGTTGTTATACAGTGACACAGGTCAGCATAGATTACCATAAATATGACAATTTAGCAAGTATGTCCCAAAAAACATACTTTTGCAGGTCATATCCTAAAAACGTTTCTGACATACCCTTCCAAGTCAAGCTGTATTTTCTTGCAACTTAAAACGTGCCTGCTCCTTTTCATGCCCCGCGTATGGCGTACATTGTTATGTCTTAAATTATTTGGATTTCAATCACGCATTAAAATTACACAGATTTTTTTATAAAACAAAAACATAGCGCCAAAAATAGCTAGGTTTAATGTACAAATTATGTGCAATTCGAACATGCGTCTCATTAATGCATGGGCGTCGCCGCCATTAAATCTAAGGGGGATGTGTCCCCCTCACATTTCATAATTATTCATTTGGACCCCCCCCCCCCCACATTTAGCATAAAATATTAGTTTTATGCCAGTGTGTCCCCCCCACATTCAAAATGCTTCTGATGCCCCTGCATTAATATTGTGGCTAGACGGCCTGGCTCAACCCATGATTCGTTCATTCTCAGAAAAGGTAGTGTTGGAAATAACCTTGATAATGGGGTGGTACGAGATGGCTGGCTGCTCGGTAAGAAGATTTTTCCCATTTTATAATTTGGTCCAATATTGTAAGCTTTGTTTGATTTGACCATCTGACATCTCCTTAGGGGACAGTGGGTATCCACTGAAGTCGTGGCTTCTCACGCCGCTTGTAAACCCACAGAATGAAGAAGAGCGACGTTATAATGCTGCCCCCCCATTCTCGGGCTCGGGTGGAGGTATCGGCCGGAGGTAGAGCACTATAGGGCAGCTTAAAGGCTGCTGGCGCTGCCTGGACCAGACCGCTGGGGTGCTGCTATACAGCCCGCAAAAAGTGTGCCGCATTGTACACGCATGTAGCGTGTTGCATAATCTGGCACAAAATCGTGTCTTGCCGGTTTCTGAAGAGTTTAGGCAAGATGAACCTGACCCTGAGCCACTGATTTTTCCACCAAATGGTACAGCATTACAACTTCAATATCACACTGTGTATCATGTAGATGTTTTGATACATTGGCAGCATCTTACAGCATTCATGATTTCTTTTTGTGACTGCAGCACATCTTCAGCCAGCACACGGCCGGATGGTCGCGCCCCAGTTTCTGAGGCACAGGAATATGTGCAGCCAGCGCCGAAAGATGTACGGCAGCACCATCACCACCTGTGTCGTCCTTGATAATGGGGGCACCTCTTGTACTGTTGTCTGTAAGAATAAACAAACAGAATAAACGAAAGTAACACCACATATGTGCCCTACCCATTATTCATAAACAAGCAAGTAATTCAAACAAGTATGGTACAAGAAAAATTCACCCGCGCTGACATCGTCCATCGTCTGGTGAAATCAAAGCTTGGGCCCCTCCCCCGATAAAAGTGTGAAACCAGGAATCCTGTGACCTCCGCCTGTGCTTTTAAGACTCTTATGGTGAGTGGCAAATTTTTTCACATCGACTTTAATGTCCGACTACTTCTTTTAAGCTTTGGCCACCATGCGAATTTCAGAACCAACACTTTTAACTGACTCCACCATGCTGTGTGACTCCATCAGCTTTCGTTTATTGTTGATTTCACGCTCATTGGGATTTATAAAGGCAATGTGTGTATATCTGTGTTTTGTGCATTTGGATTTTTTCTTACGTATGCATATTCCTAGGTTTGTCTGTACGCCAGGTCCCCAGTTCCTTTTTATATACCTCTTCATTTTGCTTTAGCACCTTCTGCAAGGTCAGGTGAGGTTGCTCCATCTTATGTACCTGTACACTGTTCCAACCCAACTCCTTTAACCGGACCCTGCCTAACAAGTTTGACCCCTTTCCTTCTATCACTACTATGTGTAACTGCTTGACTATGTCCTTGTACTTTACCATAATGACTGCCATGCCTAGTGTAGCTACTCTTTCACCTGTATATGTTTTCAAAGTCCAAGAACAATCTTACAGGTCCTGTGCATTTCCAGTTGTCCACAGTTTGCCAGATCACACCCTGTATCCACTTCCCAAATCCACTATTTTCCCATTTACCTCTAGTTGTGTTGTGATGGGGTCAGCTTTTATTATTTCTGAATCTTCCAGATTGCTCATAGTAAACACTTCTTCATCGCTGGCTTGAGTATCCGGTGATTCCTTTATGTGATGTGTTGACTGCCTTTTTCCTTTCTACTATCATTATCCACATTCTTCACCCCACATCCACTCTCTCCCCCTTAAACTGCTGCTTGCCAACGGGAGCTGAGGACTTGCACATCTTTTTCACATGTCCTTTTTTTCCACAACCGTGACACTTGTCATTTAACACTAGAAAGACTGACTTTCTAGGTATATACTGCTGTAAAATACTAATTTCACCAGCAACTTCATTTGTGTTACCATGTTCTGTTCAAGAAT
>JABFEB020000132.1:21383013-21395132 GCA_019775895.2 Stomatorhinus ivindoensis
TCTTTGTCTCATCAGACCAGAGAATTTTATTTGTCATGGTCTGAGAGTCCTTCAGGTGCCTTTTGGCAAACTCCAGGTGGGCTGCCATGTGCCTCTTACTAAGGAGTGGCTTCCTTCTGGCCACTCATCAGCATGTGTGACCACCACTATAAAACCAGAAATTTTGGCAATTTGCTGGACTGGAGCATTCAGGTGTGTTAACACAATGCCAAGGAGGAAAGATATCAGCAGTGGTCTTGGAGAAACAATTGTTACTGCCCATCAATCTCGGAAGGGTTATCAGGCCATTTCCAAAGAATATTAAGTCAATCATTCTACAGTGAGATCTACAGTGGCTATTCACAAATGGAAAACATTCAAGATAGTTGTTAGTATTCCCAGGAGCGGATGTCCCAGCAAATTCACTGCAAAGTCAGTGCAATGCTCAGACAAACTGCAAAAAACCCAAGAGCTACATCTCAGACTCGACAGGCCTCAGAATGTTAAATAACGTTCATTACATCACAATTAGAAAACGACTGAACAAGTAGGGCTAATTTGGTAGGGTCGCTAGGAGAAAACCTTTTCTCTCTAAAAATAGCATGCCAGCACAACTTAAGTTTACAAAGCTGCATTTGAACAAACCACAAGACTTATGGAATGTCCTTTGGACAGATGAGACAAAGTTGAGATGTCTGGCCATAATGCACAGTGCCACATTTGGCAAAAACCACGCACAGATATCAGCACAAACACCTCATACGAACTGCCAAGCATGGTGGTGAAGGGATGATGATTTGTGTTTGTTTTGTAGTCACAGGACCTGGGACCTTGCAACCACCAAGTTGCACATGAAGTATTTTAGAGTCAAATGTGAGGCCATCTGTCTTAAGCTTGACCAGAACTGGGTCATGCAACAGGTAAATAAACCCAAGCACAACAGCAACAACAGAATGGATGAAAAAGAAAAGAATCAAGATGTCAAATGGCCCAGTCAAAGTCCAGACCTCAACCTGATTGAAATGCTGTGGTGGGACCTTAAAAGAACAATGCATAAATGAATGCCCATAGACCTCAACAAACTGAAGCAATGTTGTAAAGAAGAGAGGGGCAAAATTCTTCCATAACGATGTGAGAGACTGATAAAGTCATACAGAAAATGTTTACTAAGTTATTGCATCTAAAGGTGGTACTACAATCATGGGGTATACTTAGTGTTTCACACATGGCTTCTTCATTTTGGCTTCATTTTTGTTAAATAAATAATGACACAGTGGGATCTGAGGGGTATTCCTTGAAGGAGGATTTCTTGCTTAGCCATATAACTTCTTGGATTTAAGGTAGTCTGGGCTAAATGGACTTTATTTTCATTCCCCTACATTTAGCCCAGACTACCTTAAATCCGACAAGTTATCCGGCTAAGCATGAAATCCTTCTTCTTGGAACAGCCCCCTGTTGTGTGTTGTTGTGTTGTTTTACACATGAGGTTAGACTTAAACAACTATAGAACCTGGTAAGGAGCAGATGATTTTTTTATTATGTCCTTATAACTAAAACCATAGAACGGAAACTTGGTGTGCTTTCTTTTTCACATGACTGTATAATATGTTAAATGCTAAATTCTACTTAGCTATCTGAAAATCAGTGTAAGGTATGTGTGTGTGGATTATGTTTATACAGTGGTACCTCGGCTCACAAACTTAATTTGTTCAAGGACTCAGTTTTGTGATCCGAAAAGTTGCGTTGTTATGTGTTATTTTGATATTTCTAGGACCATTTTGAGGACCTCACAAAGATCTGTGAATGCAATCGAAAAACTAAAAATGTTTTATTTTGGTTAATTATGATTATGCTTAGGGCTGGGTGGGGGTTAATGTTGTCATGTTAGGGTTAGAATTTTCCCCATAGAAATTAATGGAGTGTCCCCACAAAGATATAATTACAAACCTGTGTATGTAGGCTTATGTATGTGTGTGTGTGTGTGTGTGTTTTAATAGCCCATATCGTAATATTCTAGAAATCCTAATAAAGTGATGCAGTTCAACATAGATGGTCTGCCTTTATTCAAGAGCTCTAAACTTCAGTTTTGGCCAGTTCTGTCAATGATTGACTGCTACTACACAAAAACACCTTCATTGTTGGCCTCTTTTGTGGATCAGGAAAACCACACAGTGTATTTGAATATTTAAAGGATTTTGTGGAAGACCTCTCCAAATTGTTAGTTAATGGTGTGACCTATGATGGTAAAACCTTGAGGGTCATTGTGTCATCCTTTGTGTGTGATGCTCCAGCACATTCATTTATTAAACAGGTTAAGTCTCACAATGGCTATTCAGGATGTGACAGATGCCATCAAGTTGGTGAATGGCGAAATAAGATGTCATGTATTGAGATCACAGTGAGAAAAAGGTCTGATGATGAGTTTTTTGAAATGGTGGATCAAGATCATCATCTAGGTCATAGTCCACTCACTGGGATAGTGAAGATGATATCCATGTTCTCCATTGACTATATGCATCTCTGCTGTCTAGGCGCCACTAGAAAATTAATACATTTTAGGTTGAGAGGTAAAAATCTGTTGACAGGATTACCTTCCAGAGTAGTTTCTGCAGTGTCTGAGAAACTGGTTAATCTTCGCCGATACACACCTTCAGAATTTGCTCGAAAGCCTCGTGAATTGAGTGAAATAGACCGCTGGAAAGTTTATGATTTACACAGGTCCTGTGGTTCTTAGAGGCAACCTTCCAGAAGAGCTGTATGAGAACTTCATGCTATTTTCTGTCGGCATGTTCTTGCTGCTGTGCCTGGTCTTCCAGCCTGAAGGACTGACTTTGCTCACAGGCTGATGGTGGCCTTTGGTGATCACTTTGGCCAGTTTTGTGGCCAGGATGAAGTGGTGTTTAGCATGCAGTAAAACTGCTTTGGTGCAAAACATACTGAAATCCAATAGTGCGGTCTGTGTGGTTTATCAGAAGTTTAAGAATTGTTAGTTGTTCTTTTCATATCCCTGCCCTTCATCATTAATCAATTGTTACCTGGTTGATGGACTGGATGAAGA
This sequence comes from Stomatorhinus ivindoensis, assembly GCA_019775895.2. Taxonomy (NCBI): domain Eukaryota; kingdom Metazoa; phylum Chordata; class Actinopteri; order Osteoglossiformes; family Mormyridae; genus Stomatorhinus; species Stomatorhinus ivindoensis. Next base: position 21,386,051 of record JABFEB020000132.1, read on the forward strand.
GTTTGCTGTGGGAAATCTGATGAGTATTAACAGAAAATGTGTGTTGCTCCCATATAATGAGAGTTTTATTACAATTCCTCTACACCTAAACATGAGCTTTTGATTTGATACTAGTATACACACAATTTATAGTAAGCTTTTTCTTGTTATAATCCTTGACACATTCAGAAATATAAAGGACATGGTACAGTTGTAGAAAGTGGTGGAGTTTGAGGACAAAGGTACAGCTATTGCACCATCCAACTGGCTGAATGAGACGGATAATGGGAAGACATGCTACTGGCACCGACTTCATAAGGCTGTCATAGACCACATCCCACCAGAGCAGGGCTGGTCCATTCACAGGCATGTACGAGTGTTGGCAAGCTGTGGTATGTAACCTTAATTTTTTGTTTTCTCAAAACTTACTTTTTATGCTTCCAGTATCATGATAAAGCCAAAGAATGTCTGAAGAAGTCTGTACAACCAGATTGCCCAACGACAGACATTCAGTCAGATGAAGAAATGGCTGTGAGGAAGAGCCAAGTAAACAAGAACATTTGACAATTCATTTTATGTGTTTGCTTGATATATATATATATATATATATATATATTTTTTTTTTTTTTTTTTTTTGCGTGTGTGTGATTGTAAGTATATATGTCTTTATGTATGTATATATTAAAAATACATGTTATTCTGCCTAAAGGCCTAATTCCCGATACATGGGGGACAGTGACGATGATTATAGTGACAAACATGCTCCCAAAAGAAGAGTCCCCCAACCTAAAGTTGTTATGCCAGGTATGGTATTAGGAACAGGCACTTATTTTATTAATGCAATATTATTAATATTATTAATATTATTAATACAACCTTCACTCTGTCCATCAACACCTGTGCCAGCTTTTTCATGTATTATTGCTGTTTCTGTTACAGGTAACATACTACACCATGACTGGTGGTCACAACCCCACAAGTATGGAAAGACAAATACTCGTACAAACTTTTACGAATGCATTTGCCAGTTCCCTCATTTGGGCTGAACGAGGAAAGAAAAGAGGCCTGCAATGTACATAGTTACAGGACTGCATTTTCTGTAAGTCATGATTAATATTTTTTTATTGCAGTTAACAGTTTCATTAGAATAAATACAATAACCATTTACAAAATCATAAACACCAATCGTAAGGACCAAGCCTAATCTAATTAATTTAATTAATTAATCTAGGCAGCTAATTAAACCCTCACATTACATTGTAGTGAATTTGATTCAAAGCTTTAATATGACATTCATAGCCTGCTTATATGCAGTGGAAAACTAATGACAGGTTCTCCACATATACACTTACCACACAGACTTCAAGCAAGGGCTACCTTTGCTAAAATAATACAACGACACTATAATTCAGCACTAAAACATACTCATGCTGCTATTTTTTATGTACTGCAAGTGTGTGACCACCTCTCATTAGGAAGGTAATACAGTGTAATATGTTATAAATACCTGCTTAACTCCTGCTGTGATCAATACCGCGAGTGTGTTTTGGATCATGTAGGAAGACGCACCACTGCCAGAGCTCTTAGCCAATGAAATGTCAGTATGCAGCATGCACAGGATCCTGCTGCGTCGGGGTGCATTCAGGGCCACTGGCAGAGCATTTAGCCAATGAAATGTCAGTAAGCAGCACGCACAGGGTCCTGCTGCGTCGGGATGCATTCAGGGCCACTTGGAAATTACAGCTTTCCTCTCAAATCTTTGCCTGGTCTCCTCATTGGTATATTTTAATGTTTACCATTTCCAGCAGGGTGGCACTGGGGGTGGCAATTGCCCTTTGGCTCTGCCCTTTTTATGGATAGAATTTCTAGGCGCAGCCAGGGCGCTGAGTGTGTCTGGTTTGATGACCTCAGGATTAGGTCTCTGCTTTTTGCAGATGATGTGGTTCTGTTGGCTTCATTGGACCATGACCTTCAGCTCTCGCTGCGACAGTTCACAGCCGAGTGTGAAGCGGCTGGGATGAAAATCAGCACCTCCAAATCCGAGACCATGGTCCTCAGCTGGAAAAGGGTGGAATGCTCTCTCCGGGTCGGGGATGAGGTCCTCCCCCAAGTGGGGGAGTTTAAGTATCTCGGGGTCTTGTACACGAGTGAGGGGATGATGGAGCGGGAGATCGACAGGCGGATCGGTGTGGTGTCTGCAGTGATGCGGGCGCTGCATCGGTCTGTCATGGAAAGGAAGGAGCTGAGCCAAAAGGCAAAGGTCTCGATTTACCAGCCGATCTACATTCCTACCCTCACCTATGGTCATGAGCTGTGGGTTATGACCAAAAGAACGAGATCGCGAGTACAAGAGGCTGAAATTAGATTCCTCTGCAGGGTGGCTGGGCTCTCCCTTAGAGATGGGGTGAGATTCGGTAGGGATTGAGTACAGCCGCTGCTCCTCCACATCGAGAGGAGCCAGAGGAGGTGGCTCGGGCATCTGGCAAGGATGCCTCCTGGACGCCTCCCTGATGAGGTGTACTGGGCATGTCCCACTGGGAGGAGGCCCCGGTGTCTCTCGGCTGGCCTGGGAACGCCTCGGGATTCCCCCAGAGAGGCTGGAAGTCTGGGTCTCCCTGCTGAGACTGCTGCCCCCCCGACCCGACCTCGGATAAGCGGGAGATAATGGATGGATGGATGTATTTATGGCCAATTCCATGCAAAGGTCAACCTTATCATGGAAAAATTGGAATGATTTTGTCTCATTTTATTGTTAGTCTTTTGATAGTTACTATTTCAATTGTTTCATATAAAGATTCACCATGCAGGCTTGTAGTTTCTATAGTATGTGAAGGACTGGTCACATTCATGTGTAAAAATGTCACATACACTTGGTTTAGCTGATGCGTGAAGCATTTTTAATTTTTTCAAGAATTACAACCACAGACACAGCAGGATTCTGTCCCCTGCTATATTACAAAATGGAATTATTATAACCATAATTATAATATCAATATTTTAATACTAATTATTATGAAATAATACTCCTTAAAAAGCCACACTTCCTATACCACAAACACGCATATAAAATGAAGAAGCAGGTATTATTCATTAAGAAGGTTTTCAAAAGGCTGTATTTCATGCTCATTTGCCCTATATTCTACCAAGACTGCATATATGTCCTATATAACATGCTACAATTTAATGCATAGTAAAGGTTAAAGTAATAGTCATGTTGATTTCAAATGGAATGTTACTTTTAAAAACCGACTATTCTGTAGTTCAAAAGTTCTTGAAAAATATCTTTCACAAGAAACACAAAACAAAGAAATTACAATGTAGTATTTTAATTAAATGCCATTTATATCTTCTTTACCATAACATACCATTGCATGTATCAAGTACACCATTAATGTCTTTTTTATTTTTACCTAGACCAACTGGCTTAACTGCTATAGCCCTGTTGTCAAAAACCTGTCAAATTGTAAACTTATTCTGTTAAGCTCAACAAACATTACTTGTGCTTTAATGTCTGCTCCATCAGCTCAGCCATTAGATATGGCTGGAGGTCCTGTAGGATTGAGAATAACTCATCTTTTCCCCTGTTCCCACATGATTTTAAGGGGCCGTTGTACAGTTCCCTCATCTTTCTCTGGTCAGTGGGCAAGGTAGAAATATCACTGTAGCTGACTGAGTTGAGAATGCGTTTATCCAGGAGACGGTCCAAGATGGAATTCACATCGGTAACTCTTTCGATGAGGGCGGTTCGGTGCTCATCCAAAAAGTGCTTTTCTGGGGGTGAGAAATAGGGTTTACTAAAATTAATTTGACAGTATTCCACGGGAAATAATTTAAGCCATATTCAGATAAAGCAATAAGTAATGTAGGATGATCTGTGATTGTTCAAGTGATTAAGAAACACAATACTAAAATATAAATACATTTTATTAACATAACTTTATTTAGCATTTCATGTTTGTGTATGGATTTCTGAACATCATGAAACAAATCATAGCTGAACAGCTTAAACACACATATGGTGATGTGTCCTCAAGCTGTGCATATATAATACTTGCATAAACTTTGTGTTGCACATTACAGCAATATAATGGGTTGAATGCATCAAATGTTTCCAGGTGAATTTGTGCTGTGTTTCTGTGCATCCATGTATACTTCATAAATACACTACGTCAGGGGTCCCCAAAGGAACTACTTGATGAGGACACTTGCCTAACTGGTAACCATTCTACACTTGGGTAGGTGTGCCAGTTTTTAGTGACAGTGACTAGCAGTTGGTTTGGAATAAAACATCATAGCCTACACTGCAGTCTTATAAGCTTGTTTGGACTATGCAGTTGATTGCTATTATTTTCTCAGCAATGCATTGTAAAGTTTCAGTTCATGCTACTAATAAAACTAACATTTACATCATATGTATTGGTTAAGGATATCTGTTTACAGAATTGTTCTAGATGAAGAAGGAAAAAAGCTGATGCAGGCCTATACGAGTTCATTCTTAAACGAGCATGTTGAAATTCCATTTTCTCATGAACTCTTTACAGCAACATATCAATTTTTTCCTAATTTTTAAAATAAGTTTGTCAACAGACACATTATACAACTTCTCTGGTGTAGTTAATCAGTTTACGAGTTAATCAGTAATGCAATATACAATACAAAACAACTGAAGAAATTGATGTACATCTAAATAAGTATCTATTATGGGTAATAAAGCTGAAAGACTTAAGAATATTTTATCTAGTTTTGTGTTATTTTTGATCTTAAAACTTAACGGTAGTGCCTATTTGGGGAAAATGGTTGAGAAATAATTAAACATCATGACATCATTTTGATACAGCTAATAAGGTATTGTCATTGTTATACACAAAATTCAAACACTGAATTTTATCATAACATTTCATTTGTCTAAAGATTCTTATGTTCAGCTACCACCATGCTTTCATTTTCTATGTGTGATTCTACGTATTTCAATTAGCTTCACAATATAGATTAAAGAGTAGGCCTACATGTCCCACGCTTTGCTGGTTTACAAAATCACTGAGAATGTAACCTGATTTTCTTTTTTTTCTTGAACTAATTTGATTTCTCTTTAAAGGGTTACGCCCTTATGAGGATAGAATACACTTATGTCCAGTTTCCCAGTCAAGGATTAAGCCTAAACCTAGACTAGCTTTGAATTACAATGGTGAATCTCCATTGAAATGGCAATTTGGTCCAAGACTAGTCTTAATCCTTGTTCGGGAAACCGGCCCATTTACAATAAGCTCTTTTTCAACTTAAGCACCTGATGGGAAAATAGACCCCAGGTCTTAGTAAAGAAATGTAATATAATTTCTTTTGAAATTTCAGAGAAATTGACACTGATATTACACTACGACTATTGGGGAAAAAACATGTTTGTTAAAACCTATAAAGAAGTGTGTGGTATGTAAGAACACTAATAATTAAGAGATATTTTCATTTATGAGCACATGATTCTGGAATTACAAAATACAGTGAAAATACATCACTCAAGTAAATATGCTTAATTTACTTCTCACTTACTCCTTTCAATTTTTTTTAAGTGCTTAAAACACAAGCACTAACCCTATCTGCATTCTAAAAACTTACCATTCACCAAGGAAGTTGAACAACCTGCAGATGGACAATAAGTAGGTCTACTCTCACCAGTCAGTCCAAAAGACATTGAAACTAGAAAAAAACAACAGAGAATTAACCATACAGATCAGCACACTATCATTTGAATGATGGTTTGCCCCCATGTATTAATGCATAAACCACATCAACAAAAGAGAAACATCCCGTTAAATATAGGGCCCATGGTGGCACAGTGGGTAGAACCTCCAAGGTTGGAAGTTGGAGCCCTGCCTCTGCTCTGAATGTGTGGAATTTGCATGTTCTCCCCATGTGGCTTTTCTCCAGATTTCCTCCCACGGCCCAAAGCAGTTGGATTAATACTAAAATTCTGACAGTATTAGTACCCCAGTATCAATACTAAACTGATACTGTAAAACAGGAGCCTCCAACTCCATCCTGGACAGCTACTGTCCGGTAGAGGTTCTCTATCCTACCTGGCTACTGAATGAGACGCACCTGTTCTCAGGTAAATACCAGGAACAGGTGTGAGTCATCAAAAGCCAGATAGAATGGAAAATCGACTGGATAATTGGAGTTGGAGACCCCTGCTGTAAAATGTTCCCATTAAATACTACATTGTATTTACATCAGTGCAGCGTGGAATGGGGTCCAGACTGACCATGACCCTGACTAGAGAAAGTGGCTGAAAGGCAGATGAATAACACATGTCTACAAAAAATTTTTTTTTTCAGGAGCCAAGGTTTTTTGAATGAATTTAGCGTATTTTGATGGTGCTGAATTCAAAAATTCCATTACTTTTGCTGAAATGGTTCTAGCTTTTGAGATAATGCACATCCATGAAAATCATGCATTCCCCCAATGCGACTTGTGTGTGATAACAAATGCAATAGCTTTAACAATGTGTTAGGTAATGAAATATCCCATATAATTACTGTGTATTTCAATTTGTAGGCCTACAATGCTATAAAAGCGACTTTTTGAAGCCAGAATTCAACTGTGAATTTGCAGAGGATAAAAGTCGGCTACAGTATAAATTTGTTAGCTCAGTCTTGGTTTATAGCCAAAAAGTTCTGTCTTAATAAATATCTAAATACATGTAAAAATTATGACTTCAAGAAGAGCCTGTATTTACCAAATGCATAAATGTCACTGAGGCTTCGGCCTGGAAGAGTTTTGTCTCTGTTGTGAAGAACTACTTGGGTAATTACAGAGCAGACAATTATGAAGAATTGGTGCAAGATATGCTTGCTAACTTCAGAAATCTGGGAGTTAATATGAGCATAAAGATGCACTCCATCTCCATAGCCATTTAAACAGATTTCCAGATATCTTTGGAGACTTCAACGAGGAGCAAAGCGAGAGGTTCCACCAGGATATGAAGGTGATGGCAGACTACTGTTGGAGTCTCCAACGTGATTGTTCTGATTACACATATAAAAGGAAATCGCATAAACAGCGTTTTTCGAAGCATTGACATTAATAACAATAATAACTAATTAATATTGTATTAATCAAATCATACATAACTTTTTTCTGTCACTGTTAGATATCTTTAATTTAGTTTTTTGATATTAGACTGTTTACTTACTAGTTCATTGCAACTAAAATAAAAAATATTCTTGCAATTCAACGTGTCGTGTTAATTAACTATTAAATATCTCAGAAACTAGAGCCAATCTGAAAAATGTCATATTCTTAATCAGCACCAAAATCACTGTATACCAGTGTAATATATCTGGCACATGAGAATATATTATGATAATCAAGTTAAACTCCATATTCATATACGTATATATTTATATTATATACACAAAGTGTTTCACAGGCCCAAGTATACTTTGTATACCACCGAGTACAGTTCATAGTCTGAGTGAAAATGACAAATCCCTGCATATAAATAACAGTTTAATATTTTCATATTATTCCACATTACATAATAATATATGATAATAATATATGCAAAATACGTTTCACAATAAACATGGGGGTATTTCTTAATTGAATATAAAACGTTCATATGCGAATATGATTTCAATTCTGTTTCACTGCATCTGGTTATTATTCACTATTAATCATATTTATTAACTACAATAATGCTAAATGTACCTGATGTTTTAGACAGCTCGTTCATATTATAGTATTCGTACTTTTGAAAAAAATCTTACCGTTTTGCAAATTCTTCTGCAAATCGTCGGCTTCCTGTATAAAATTTGCAGATCTTAAGATGTCAACTGTGACATGTCCCGCACCATTCTCCGTGAAAGTGCTCACGAGTTTGTCAACCAGGTCCAATTTATCTGCATTTTGCACCGTACCCTTACGTATTCTAGGCTCTTCCTTTCGATCGACGAGTTTACTTTTGAATTTCTTAAACTCTGCATCGTCCAAATCATCGAATATGTCGTTCAAATAATCCTTTACCGTTTTCGACATTTTGTCTCAAATCACTGGGAAAATGTTTCTTTGTAATTCAAACAAGTAGAGTATGTTGTATACTATTTAGAGATCTTAGAGACCCAGATCTGTAAGAATGAGAACAGACCGAACACAGGAAGTGAAATTCGGAGGGCAGGCAATGTGCGTTCTTCCTGAATTCTTACAGCTTGCGTGCATTGTTGTAATTATGGGGGCACGGGGACATTGCACTAAACAGTAGGTACCAAAGTACAACGCTTTTATCGCATGCAATTATTTAAGATAACCCAGTAGATATCATAAGGCACATACACGCGCGTTACCGCCCTTAAACTACACATGTGTGCAAGTAATAATTTATAAGCATTAGTATTATGAACATTTTAAGTCTGCGCTTGAGAAAGCTAGAAAACGATCAAGATCCATAGATCCATAGATCCATCTGTAGAAACACCTAACCGCCCATTATTGCATTAGTGTGTGTGTGTGTGTGTAGCGTGTGTCCTTAAAAGCGTGGGATTTTTTTTTCTATTTTCTTGCTGCCATCTCCTGGCCAAATGTAAGTATTGAAATTACCACAAAAGATCATTTTAATGTTTCTAAATGTTAGTACTGGTTTTTGCCCACCATACCGCAGCATAAAATGTGTGAGTGCTGTAACAGTGCACTGTGTTTGTGCACGCTGCAACTGGGCACTGTCTGTGCGTGTGTGTGTGGGTTTGCATAGATCACATATGATAAAATTGTCCTCAAAGTGTAGTAAAGACACACACGCACATAAATTTACCATGTGAATTATCCTTAAAAGCGTGGGAATTTTTTTTTTTCTATTTTCTTGCTGCCATCACCTGGCCAAATATAAGTATTGCAATTACCAGAAAAGATCATTTTAATGTTTTTAAATGTTAGTACTGGTTTTTGCCCACCAGACGGCAGCATAAAATGTGTGAGCGCTGTAACAGTGCACTGTGTTTGTGCACGCTGTAACTGAGCACTGTGTGTGTGTGTGTGTGTGTGTGGGGGGGGGGGGGGGTTGCATAGATAACATATGAAAAAATTAACCCCAAAGTGTATTAAAACACGATAAAGA
>JABFEB020000132.1:21397856-21409741 GCA_019775895.2 Stomatorhinus ivindoensis
TTCACACACTGTTCACACACTGTTCACACACTATTCACACACTGTTCACACACTATTCACACACTGTTCACACACTATTCACACACTGTTCACACACTGTCCACAATGCAGAGACACCATTTCATCTAACTGCGTTTGGAACCACAGAAGAGAATCAGGGCAATTGGAGGAAAGCTTTCTGAATAAAAAGAGAAAATGCAAGCTCCAATTGGGGCACAACCTGATACGAAAGTGTTAGGGCTGTTCATAATATTCCGTGTTCTTCTTCTTGGGAGAATAAAGTGACGCGAGACTTCATTAAATTTTCCAAACTCATTAGTATGTATACATACCACAGTACAAACTTCAAAGTTCTTTCAATATCGAAACAATATTTTGTAGCCACGGTCAAAGGCTGTTGCGCCCTCAGTCGCATTCAGCACTACCGTCACTTTATGGCACTTAACCTGTGATGTCAGACAGTTCTTCATGTCCAGTGAACAATATTAAACTGAAATTCCACAATACAAATATACAGTCATTTCTTTAAATATTTCTATAATATTATACTTCACAAAAGAAACAACATCATATTCTCTTATCTATACTATGGCTCTAACAGAAAGTAATGTGTAAAATAAATGTCAGAAAAAGTTGATATTTTGAAGCTTCCTTATATTAATATAAGTAATCATATGGGGGGTGAAAAATATCTTACTCTGATTTGTACATTTACAGCTGTAAAATGCAAATCATTTTAGTTACCTTTCATAACACTGACTGCTGACAAAATAAATGAAAATTATATTACAGGGAAGCTAAATTGTTCACTCGGGCAAAAATTTAAATCTGCTTAAGTGAATAAAATGAACAATAAATATAATACTACATTATATTTCTTATGGATCATCTGGCCCACCCTGTTTGTGCAAGAGTTTCAAAACTTATTCACCCCTGCAAGTTCCTCACTTATTACACAAAGAACTGGAAGTAATGAAAGACCTTTTCAGTGGTGTGCACTCATGTTGATTAAATGCTTGCCAGTGAAATTTAACAGCAATGTATTTACAATCCATGTATTTGATGCATAATGGAATCTTTGTTCCAGGCTTGATCTCCTGAATGTCAGTGGAAACTCCTGCCACTCTCTATATAAATAAGTTTATTCCTTGCTCCAGTCATAAACATGCAGGGATTACTGAAGTCTTCATGAAGAAACATGCTAGTGCATAATGGGTTTATGTATGGCTTTCAGTATTTCAACATTGGTCTGATTATGGTTAGTACAGCAGTTTTTAATAATATTGGCATCTATTAAAGGTGTGTATAATCTTTTTGGGCTGTGCTGCCTGGGGTAGCTTCCAAGGACTTGCCCATCACTAGGATTAAGGTCACTAAGGTAGCTGGCCCCATGATCTGGACTCAGGTGAGTAGAAGGTAATGGATGGATGGATGGATAGATGGATGGATGAAATGACAATCTTTAGGGCAGTGTCACCTATTAAACATTCTGGAGTGGGTTTGAGCAAGGGAGGTTGAGGACTTTAACATAAAATATAATGTAATAAATGGGGCTGAAACCTGCAATGATGTTAAAAAGATGCTCCCAGTACAACACTAACTTCATGTTTGCATGAAGGAGTTCTCTGGCCAATTCAATCAGCTGAACATAAAAATAGGGAGAATGGTCTAGTTCAACTCTTCACCGAGTCAAGGACGTCAGGCAGGTTATGTGAATTGCCAGACTTTACCTGCCTGCTTTAGAGGCCACTTTTAAAGTGGATGGCAGCTTGTAGATTTCTTGTTCAGTTTACTTTTGTTTAATGCTGCCACATGGTCCGGATCCAGGGCATGCTGGGAAACAGGACCATGAGTGATCACAACAACACCCCGGTGAGGCTGGCCTCTAACCCAAGACTGCACATGTCAGCAGGTGTCACATGCTCAACCCCCTAAGCCAAGGGTGTCAAGCTGCTGTCCTGCAGGGCCGGAGCCCCGAAACATGTGCAGGGCTCCGGCTCTCCAGGACTGGAGTTTGACACCCGTGCCCTAAGCTATGCAGCAGTACAAGGAGCATGGGAACACACAGGTGTTACACAGGGGAGTGAAATGGGGGGATGGCCAGTGACACCTGCTGGCCAAATAGGGTAGAAATGCGAAGGATAGGGTTGGGCAGGCGCTGAACCTGACAGCTGCATCACTGATAATAAAAAAAATTATAATTACATATTTGTTATTAATGTATGTTAAAGCTGTTAAGATATGTTAGGATGCAAAGGTATAATTACATGCTGTTTATGAATGTTCTATGAATGCATTTTGAAGGTGCATTAAATGTTATATAAATGTATTATAAAGGTGCATTTCATGTAAAGCGTTACCAAATAAAAACTAATTTTAAAAAATGGAACTAAAATTACTTTAGGCCAGAGACAGAAGGGGAGTAGACCCGGATGCAAGATGCTTTATTGTGGAAAAAAATAACTTAAGGAAGTGCTGTAGTGAAACCCAGTGCTGGCTCTTGGTGTGTGACCAGGTCAAGGCTGTGTGCCACTGATAGCAGCCCTCTTGTCCTTTGCCTTTTGGGGAGTGATAAACCACAACTAACATTCTTTTCTGCCATTGTCCTTTGTTGCAAGATTCACATTATTTACTGATCAATCATTGGTAACAGGTATGCAAACGGTGTATTAGCTTTTCATATTCAAAGGCTACAATGTATTTTAGTTGATATGTAACGTTATTGTTATCTTTTTTGCAGCCTCCATCACATTCAAATAAAACATAAATTATCACACCTTGACAGACATTTTTAAATTACCTTTACTCCTGGATGTCAAAAGACCTTATACAAAATAGAACTTTGCTAACAAAGTTCAAAACTGGGCAATGACATATGTATTCTAAACTGTATACAGGTTGCTTTGTAAATGCTGAGAGATGCAAGGGCAGCTGACTGTGAGGTATGGAGACAAGATGGGTGGGCTGTACTCCAGTGTTAAGCCATACAGGAATCGCCAAGGTCAGAATACAGATCAAAGAAAGTTGAGGTGAGCAGCAACATAGGATGCTAAGCTAGACAATAAACCAGAACAGCCAGATACAATCCACCATCAAGTAGAACCAGAAAACCAAGAATCCAGAACCAGATCATAGATTAGAAAACAAGACCAAGAGATCTTAATTACAAGACTGTATGCAGAAGTATTGAGTGGAGTAAAATTAAGCACGTTAATAGATTGCAAGAGTAAATGCAAAACCACACCAGCAGCATACAACCTTTGAAGTGGGATTTGAGCCAGATATGGCACTCTAGTCTGGAATTCCTGATTAATTTCTCAAATATGGATAATATGCTACCTCTTATCACATGTATGCTGCTAGTCTTTCACATTTATTCATGATAAAGATTTCAGAAGAAGCTTAGAGTTTTATTTGCCTAATCCACGCACAAACCACTATATGTTCAGCAAATAGTCATTATGATAGACTATGCATCACATCCTGCCTTCTTGCCCTTCCTGTTTTCTCCATAGTGTGGCTCATTTGATAGTTAAACTATCTTCGAATCACCAAGCCAAAAACACAGAAACTGATCTTTCAAATCCTTTTACTTAGTTTCAAACATGAACTTAGACTAAAGACTAAAGTGAATGTCGAATGGATGGCAGTACCTCCATCTTTCTTACTTCTCTTTTTGTCTACTCCCCCATCCCGTTACATCAGTAAATCCGCACAGGATTATGGGTAATGTACAACATAAATATGGAAATACATTAAGGAATAAATTAAAGCACACAACTCAGGCATCTCTTTAAACGAAAACACAAACCATAAGGATTAAATCAAAATATCCAAAACATCAATTTCACAACAGGCTCTAACACGTCATGCCTGCTAAGTGTTTGTCTTGCCTCTTGTTCCTGCCCTTGTGTACTTCACTCCAGCTGCCTCTTGTTTGACTCTTCATTAGTCTTTGTTACTGCTCTCCAGTCCTGTCATTACCATCATCCCCTGTGTATGCCTGTTGTCCCTCCTGTGCCAGCTTTTCTGGTCTGGTCTGGTCTGGTCCAGTCTCCCTGCCATTGTTTTGTTTAGTTGTTTTGGACAACTTTTTCAGTTTTTGTTGTCACAAAATGACAAGTTCCTCTATAGCAACCCCTGAGAGCATCTTTTGGTCCAGTTCTGCCATGCCTGTCCCCAGTTGGCCTGGTTGTACTTCATTTTGCCCCCAGTGGCCCTGACTCAGGCCTGTTCAGTCCCCAGGTGCCCCTGCTTTGCCCTGCTCACTGCCAGGTCTTCCAGCTGTGGTTTGCTCACCTCCAGTTGTTCAACTGGATCTAACTTTACTGTCTCCTGATATCCTGCAGGTGTCCACCTTGACTTCAACCACCTTTTTGTTCCCTGAGGTCTTGCTGGAACCGGTTTTACTATCACTGGATGTCCCATTGGTGCCTGCCTTGTGGTCCCTGGCTTTCACGACAAGCCCCCCTTTACTTACAAGAACTCCTTAACCCCCATACCTCCTCATGCACCCTCCACTCTGTACACACCAACACCCTCCAAGTCCCCAGAACCAAGCTCCACAGCATGGGTGATAGGACTTTTACATCTGTAGCACCGAGGCTGTGGAACACCCTCCCTGACTACCTGAGAACCCCACAGTCAACTGATGCTTTTAAACGAAACCTAAAAACTCATCTTTTTAGAATGAAATTTCGTTAAATTATTTTATGGATTCTCTTGTTTTATTACTATATTTTTACTCTGTAGCACTTTGAGATTGCTAAAATATGAAGTGCAATACAAATAAAATGTATTATTATTATGGTATTTCTCACAATATTTGTGCCATTACTGCAGTCAGTGAAGTACAGTGTTGCCGTTCCATTCTCACAGGATCAAGCTTCTCCTCTATTCATTCCCTTGGCAGATGTAGAGATCTATGCTGTCTATGCTATCCGGGCCCTGCTCAACTCTGGTTTCTGGTGAGGTTACAGACTGGGAATTAAATGGCTCAGATGAACAGTCCTGGGTTCCAGCGTTGGACATTCTCGATCCCAAACTAATGGTGGACCTTCATAACACCCACCCTTCATGAACAGCTCCTTGTCCCCATGACCTTCCCTGGGGTTCTGGTCAGCCTCCAGGTGGCTGTTTGGGGAGGTGGGTTCTGTCATCACCCACCAATTTTTTTGTACTGTAACTGTTTGATCTATTTTGGGTCACAGGGGATCCGCAGCCTATCAAGGAGTCTACAGGTGCAATCCATACGAAGAAAAAAACAAATGGTTCATGTAAGGTTGTCAAGCATTTTCAATAATATAAGATGGCCGATGTTTTTTATATGTTCACTACAAGTCAGTCTTTTTCTTGTATGATTATGGTCACATTTATACCAAAAAACACACTTGACATGTAACGCACTCAAGGGAAAAGTCTATAGGAAAGAAAAACCTTTTACATGAATTTTATATTTTACCATATGTGATAACATATGGTTTTAGTAGGAAATACATGCTTTTTGCTTGTTGTTTGTATATTATTCTTACGAAAGACGTGTATGATCTCTCCACATTCAGTTGGTATTATTAGAGATGTTAATTCATATTATGTTTTCAGAATTTTAAGTGAATGCATCAAAAAAGGATGTTTCTTTTTCAAAACACTCTAATTATGCTGAGCCACTGTCCATGGTTCATTTGAGTTCATTCAAAAAATTATGCATAAAAATGAATACTGACAAAACGTTTATTTAATATGCATTGTACATGAATGTAGGACTTATATGTTTAACTGTACAATGCATTTCATATGTATGTTACTTCAATAAGGCACATGAATTGTATATTTATTTTGAGTATTATATAATGAGCTTATATGTTTGGGTAAAATGGGTAAGAGTCATATGCTATTTATAAAATATTTTTTCATGTGGGAAGGCAGGGAATAACATGGTGTAAGTGTGTCACACTCATACACATGACACATAGAGGTAAATTATGGGGTGGGGGGGATGGATGTAACCCCCCAATACAATCAAATCCAGCCAATACAGCCTTGGGCCCCCTTAAATACGTAGAGACCTCACCCTCCCTAATGTTCAACCCAAAGTTATGCCCTGTACTCATACACCATTCACTCACACACACATTCACACCAATGAGTAATTTGGTAACACCAATTCACCATGGTATATTTTGGATGGTGGGGGGAGGAAACTTGAAGGACACCCCACAACAACATGGGGAGAACATGAAAACTCTATACAAATGGAGCCATGGCAGAGACCTTTACCAAAAGTAATTTATTATGTGTTTGTCTTTTAATCACTATATTTCATTCATAATTTCATGCATCATGGTTCTGTATTGCCCAGCATACTTGTTTTATATGATTTAATTTCATTGACTGCTTATTCAATCAGCAGCTTAGAAGTAATGTTTGGGTATTGGGCAAGGAGTATTACCGATTGAAAGTGTGATATAGATGTCTAGTCAATCTCCTATGAAGGTCAATAAGATAAGTGGCACTCCTACAATGTTTGCCGCTGAACAATTCAAGCGAAGAGGGCGTATGTGTGAGTATAGAAGGGAAAGTCCAAGACCTGGGGAGGGAATGTTTTTGAAGGTGGGCAAGTGTGCATAGGACCAATTGGAGTTACATATACACTTGTAGGCATATTTATTTTGTATAACACAAAGAAACGTTGGATTATTTAAGCATGATGTGCAGGGGATTTCATTTCATTTGCCAATAGTCTCTTTAGGTGAGACAGATTTAATCCAAGTCATTAATTAAATTAATTATTAAAGGTGTAGAGCAGCTGCGATTTTATGTTTTATTTTTAAAATTAACCACTTTAATGAACTGATTTTAACTTCATATCTTCATACTTCATTTTTCACATTTTCTAATTTCAGATATGGTGGGGCATTTTTTACTTTACTGTTGTATGCCCCTGCTTCTTTATGGTAAGTTGAAATAATATTTTGCTGATTTACAACAAGTAACATTAAAAATGTATGACTAAAATATTTTCATGTCTTTCAATTAGTTGTAAAATCTGTTTTCAGTAATACTTTCTATTGAAATATTCACCAGTGACATGCATGCTCCACAAAAAAATACATTACAATAATTAAAATTATTTTCCTACATTTGTTATAGTAAATCTCTAAATAATATGTCCAAAATATTGTACAATCTCTGAATGGCTACTTAGTTATAAAACCTATCATTGTATCTATATTATATTGCATTGCATTGCATTTGAATATTTTGTAAGTCTTCAAAACCTCATTCCTCAATTGCTAAAAGCAAAACAATCTTGTTTCAAAAGTTTCTTCAGATATGCTTTTATTACTTACTCAAAGATTACCACTAAATTTCAATATGAATGAATATATTTATTAGGGCTGTCAAAATTAACGGGTTAACATGGATTAATCCATCATCATGATTAATCTGATTAAAATTTTTAACGCAAATAACGCTTAATAACCCATCTGCAGCGCAGAATGACTCAAAATCACTGAAATGTCTCTGTCAAACCATTTCGGTCAGTTTTGATGCGTTCCATTTGCCCTGGGAACTCGTATTCCGAGCCGTATTCTGATTTTGAAGCCGGAAGTAACGACATGCGCGCTCCCGTTTTTCGGAAATGCGACAAATATCTTCTCGGTTCAGAATCCAAGGTGGCCGCGCCCTTTATCAACAGAAAGGAGAGGTGTAGTTTTATACTGTTCACTTCTCATTTGTGGCTTATTAAATTGGTCGCACACACTATACTATCCAACTTATCTGTGGATGTGTTGCTGCGCAGGTTTATACGTAAAGCACCGCGCGTAGTGTATTATCAAATGATATTACTAACAATGACAATTAACCGGGCTACAATTGGATTTCTTGATTAGTAGGATTATTTGTAAGATTTACGGTAGTTCGGGCTAACTGTAAGTCAACGAAGATAAAGATAATATAAACTGAGGTACCTTAAATCCGACAAATTGTCCGGCTAAGCAAAAAATCTTGTGTTTTGATATGTGTATCTTGTGTGATTAACCCAGGGCTAGTCAATTCATTAGGCTACATATAGCCCTTTTTAGTGCTGGTGCCAAGCCGGTGCCTAATTTGGAACTTGTTCTGAGTGTTTCCACTGCTGATTACCTGTGGCCTGTACTACGAAGCGGGGTTACTAGCTTATAGGGGTAACTTGTCGGATTTAAGGTACCACAGTTTAAATTGACTTCATATTCGGTCACTTACATTTTGCCCAGACTACCTTAAATCTGACAAGTTACCCCCGCTTAGTAGTACAGGCTTAGTAGTACACTGGTGTCATGCCTGAACAACGGAATTGCAGGTCTGAAACTGAGAACACATGGTGTTGGCGTGTGTGGAGGGGCGACAATGCACTGTTAACTTCAACAGAGCCGCATTTGTTATTTTCAATGTATGGCGTTTTATTTGATTTTAGCGTTTGCTGAAAACATGCAGAAATTAAAACAAAGCTTGAGAAAGCATGCTACATCCATAGTATGGAGCAAATTTAAGAAATTTTAAAAACAAAAAAAAAAGACTACGGAAACTACAATAAAGAACAAAGCGGGACAGAAAAAGTTTAACAGTGTCCCACTGTTCTGTATTCATTTCTGGTAGCCAGCTTCCAAAGTTCAATTGCAATGTATTTCCTTACAGGCATACACAACCTGAAAACTGCTGCTTGTATTCTGTGTATATGTTAATGAGGGAGAGCTATGCAGACAAATGATTCTGATGAAAGAAACGTTTTGCATGAATTGTACTTGACTGAATCCAGGGACTAAGTGATAACTCAATGGCTTTTTGGTGTAAATGCCCGAACAAGTGATGACACCTATCTTTTCTACAACTGTAAAATAGACAGCAAAAATGTAGCAAATAATTAGTAAATGTAGTAAATAATAATTAGTAATGCTTTGTAATGTTTTGTGAAAAATAATGTTTCATCTCATGTTAAGTAAATTACCAGTGGTCAAGTTAGCATAAGCATTCTCTGTCAAAAGACTTGGCACCAGCATGGCGCTAGTACTTGCACCCTCTGCAATGCTGGTGCAGAAAAGCTATGTAGTGTACCAATAGATGTACTCCAGTGGTACCTATAAACAAATTATTTTGGGAAGCAAACTCTAGACTTATCTCTAGAGTTGTTAAACTCTTGCCACTTTTGCTTAGAACATACCAATTCCTTGTATACAAACCAACAAAGAATATTGGCTAAAACGTTTATATATATGGTCAGATGATTGAACTGACATTATGAATGGTTAAATTTGTGTCAGTTATCTATGTGTCTAAAACACAAGTCATAGGTTGTGCGAGTTTTCCTGCTTGTGCAAGAGCAGGAAAGCGGCTTTTATTGTTCTGCCAAAAAGCAAGAGGCTGTCCGTTCTGTGGGATAACTGGCTCTGATAGGTAGAGGTTCAACTGAAATGATACTGAGCTGCTGATTTCATTGCCACCAATGTTCCTGATCTCCATCCAAGAACTCGGCATACATAGCATGCAAGGAACCAGTTCGTGGTACTTTCTCTGGCGGTTCTGACCCGCTTGCAGACAAACTCGCCTCACCATCCTGCTGCTCCATTCCAGTGGCTAGGACATCAGAAAGCAGCTCACGTATCTGGGGCTTAAGTGTGTCAGGCAAAAATCTGTCTTTGTACCTTTTTGTTAACAAGAAAACAACCTGTGGCATTGATATCAGTCACGCTGCGCTGTGACATAAATCCGTCAGCTACGGCAAGCTGGATTGAATGTGCCATACACGGCAGGCTGGGAAGATTGGCCTCCCTCATAGCCTTTTCCGTGTTTTTTGCATTATCCTTAGAATAACGTGCACATTTTCCTTCGGGAATGTCGCTAAAAGCAGTAACAAGAGCCTCCGCAGTATGTGACCCTGAAAACTCTTGAGAATGAAGAACCACTTTTTGTAATTCAAAGTTTTGATTAATAAACTGCACAGTGAGACTCAACATGGACATGGGACATACACTCACACTCCAAATGTCACTTAGTAAAACTAACTGATGTTATGTTGTCCATCATAAGGCGGTCGACATATGTAAACACTGTTTAGTATAACTGCGGCAGGCGTATATCTGTGAAATATTTTCACCCTGGCATAGTGTAACGTGAATCCAAGTAGGACATGAGTCACTGGAACCCTTTGTCTTCCACAATAGACAGCGGCTGATGATCTAGGCATATGAATTCTATTGTTTTATCTTTATGCTTCTTACTGTCCTTGCAGCAGGGTTGCTGTCTTTGAAACGTCTCTGTTACCGACGGCTGAGTGAGTGGCGCGCGAGTTGCTGAATTTTCCCCTCTCTCTTAGCACTAGCCAACTTTGAAAACTGCTCATGTTCATTTATGATCCTTCAAATGTCTGATGAGGTTCGTGGTGTTAAAATGCTTTGGGTGTTTCCCGCCTTGTGGAATTGGCTTGCTACACAGGTTGCATATTGCTGATGTATTGTCTTTTTCACACAACACGTAGAATTGCCAGACTGGTGAAGCCATTTTAGCAGCGCACAAAAAAATTGTCTCGTGAGTTTTGCGTCATCTGATCGGCTTTTCTATATCGGACATCAAAGAGACTGCCGATCAAACTTCCCAAAGCAATAATTGGCCGATTATGAGCAGCGACCGATCAATCGGAGCAGCCCTAGTGGTTAATGCTGTTGCCACATACTACTGACAGTAGGGTGTGAACCTCTGTCATGGCTTTGCAAATTAGGCCTTAATTGTCTAGTCATGTCAGTTTATTTGTATAGCACATTTTAAAACAACCAATGGTTCACCAAAGTGCTTTACATAGAATCAATAACACATACAACAGAAATACAGTATAAAACAAACAAATAAATAAATAGAAAAAAAATGAAAGAAAAACTTTCAGACTTTTTTTAAGAACACAAATACAGACAAATCTAAAAACCTCTAAGTCTCAGCAAATGGGCGAGTTTTTAGTCTAGATTTAAAAGATTCTCTGGAGGATGCTGTTGAACATTAACATTAAGATAATAAACAGCTGCATTCTGTTTATTGCAGTATATGGTACGTTACTGAAACATTTATAATTATACTAAAATGTTATAAATGGTGCAACGGTGACATTAAAACAATGTCTAAAGATGGTTGACACAAACTACCAGTACCAGATGCTTGAAATAGTGGTAAGGAGCATCTTGAAACTTATCAAACAAATCACTTAACAACCTTGGCTAGGAACGGAACTTGCTTGTTAAGTGAGGAGTTTCTGTATAACGCCAAGGTTCTCTAGCTATATCCAGAGAGTGTTTCAAGTTCACAGTCTTAACACTTTTTGTCTTACTCTTACTGACTTTCAAAAAATTATTCACCATGCACAGCTTTATGTCATTTAGGTAATCAAACATTTCGATGCACTGGGCCTGCCAGGTTTTGGGAGGGGGGGTGTTGTCGGTGTAACACTGATGTGACATTCAGGGCTTATTAATAATGTGGCTCAAGGGTAACATATACAATGAAAATAAAATAAAACTGCGCACCAATCCTCCTGGGACACAAAACAAGAGGGGAGATTACACAGATAGGGGCCCATTGAAAGAAACTAAATAAGTTTCAGGAGGAGAACCATTTAAGTGCCAAACCATTAAACCCCACCCAATGTTCTAGTCTCTCTAGAAGAATGCAGTGATCTACAGTGTCAAAGGCAGCGCTGGCATCTACTTACATGAGATTTGAAGTCATGTTTATCTACAAATAAATAATTTTCTTTGTTTCATTTCTCCATTGATCCTTTTCCTCGAAAGCTTCCAGATGCCCAGAAAACAGTCACTATGAGCCGTGTGGAAACGCCTGTCCTGCTACGTGTTCCGACCTCC
>JABFEB020000132.1:21433311-21480919 GCA_019775895.2 Stomatorhinus ivindoensis
CTATCACAGGCAGTCTGGCTAGCAAGTTGTGTGGTGCCTGTGGTAACTACAATGGAAACAGCAATGATAACATTTCAGCACTAGGAGGCACAATCTCTGCTAATGTCTCACAGGCCATTGACTGCTGGAGGGCTATGGATCTCTCTGGATGGTGAGAACTGTTCAAAATTAAATTCAATAAATTAATGTCTACACGTGAATTGGATTTGTAGTTTAGTTTCAAAATCAATTTCAGTTTCATGCAGTTTTGTTGCGACTAAGAATTTGACACTATTGCCCAGTTTGTCGTATAATTTAACATATTTACTTTTTGGCTACAAAATTTACATTGTTTTGCTGTTACTGTTGCGTGAGTAGGTGGTTAATCGCATGATAAATAAAAAATTCACACATGTAGCTACCAACTAACACATTTTTCATTTTATATTTTAGCTGTGTATGAAAATCTTCAGGACTGTGCCCAAAGATTTCAGCTCTCTAACACATTGTCTTTTTGAAATTGTCATGTAATTATGTTTGTTTGGAATGATTTGCACGTCAGATGAGCAAACAATATGTATTCCTGTCAGTTACTGCCAAATTAATGTTTTAACCAATCTTTATAATCTTTTAAAATAATAAATATATGAATAAAACCTTAAATTCACATTCACATTCTGGAATATATTTCTGCATTTGTGACAATGATTTTCCTATTTTTGTGCTTTTTCTGCAGATGGCATTTTACATTAAGTTAAATCAAAACCTGTTAGTATATGTATGTGGAATCAGGAATCATTTTTAAATTATGAAATTTTTATTCTTATTTTTGATTAATTCAGATAGGTGGCACACTAAAAAATGCTATAATCCTCACAAAGAGTTACACCAAGCTATTTAGAATGTGGAAAATAATATTATAACACCTCTCAAAAATAGCAGTCTATAGTTATGTCAGAAAACACATTAAGCTAAATAAATATGCATATAAATTACACGATACACTACTGTATTATTATTATTATTATTACATTGTTCAAAAAAGAGTAACAGTGTGTATTTGTGATCCATATTAGGTTATTTTGGTATTTCTGTGACAATAGGGTGAGAATGTGTTGTTACTCGGTGTGTGATAATGCATTATGCAATTATGCCGCATTATGTGATGAAAATCTGATTCATTTTGTCTAGTTACTACATAATAAGGCATTATTTCATAATGTGTTGTTACAAGTAGTAATACTGATGTCACAGACTACACAGAGCTTTTTGGGGAGACTTTAGGCATTTGGTATTACTTTTGACACAAAACAAAATAACAATGAATTCCAGTACTTTTGTTATACTGCAAATCGGTTGATCTGAATAATTTGGGAAATCACAGGTAGCTTTATGCATGATGCATGTACCCTGATACTCCTGGGATTTGACAATCGATTTACTGTGACGGCTCTCAACTTTTCTATTCACATTACCCAAACTGTGATGCCATAATTATGAGAAAGGATGTGCAAGAAATCGAGGCATTTGGACCCATGTGTACAGGATATGTATATTAAAACTACAATGTCCACTCATATATTCCAGCTGTCTTACAAATAAAGTACTTATTGATATTACAGCAGCCAAAATGAAAATGCCATAGAAATGATGTGCTGTTAGCAACAAAGTTTCCACAAAAACTGATATTCTGTTTGTCCCACATGATAGACTATAAGGTCAACAAAGTTGTGCCTTAAAGAAAATGAGTCTTTAAACACAGGCTCTCCAAGTTTGCTGATATGATTTCATAATGCAAGGGGATGGCAAAGACATCCCAGGGCCAGGCAGTCAGATGATGATCCCCTTTATTCCCTACGAAGCTTAGAACTTCTGATCCTATTTGTAGACCCATCTTTTTTCCCTTAGTGAAAGCTGAAACAGCTGTTCTTCACGTTATTTAATTTTGTGAGTGCATGAGATTCAATCTGTCCGCCAGTAGCCACTAGAGTTTTTTTTAGTCTATTTGTAGCCTTCTAGTTTTTATTGGTCTCAGTTAACACTCCACTAAATCCAAACAGTAGTTGAATGAAATGTAGAAAATGGATTGACAACTAAAACCTGAAGCTAGACAATAAAATGAAATGATTACTGGTGTTAACTTTACCTTGACCCCTGGGATACAGTCATGTGGGCCAGAAAGCTCACAGAATGGATTTCCTGCACACCAGTCACCAACCAAAACCATAAGCAGGTTTCCTGTTTTAAATATCCATCTATATTTCATTTGCTTATCCTGGTCAGTGCTGTGGTGTCAAACAAGAAAGACAGAAGACCCAACTGCTGGAGACGGGAATCTTTATTAGGAAAAACCAAGGTAACCAGAGGGAGCGTTGACTGACAAGAGATGTAATCCAGGTAACTGAGCTTAGCAGGTCACAAGAAGCAGGAGGCAGGAGTCTGGGGCAGAACAGGTGGGTGAACAGGAATGGGCAGGTCAAAAGGAATGATGGGGCAGCCCCCAAAGCCAGGGGCAGGCCTCAAGGGGTGATTCTGATGGAAATTAGCGCTAAGGATGTAGGATTACACATACACATATCACAGACTCCTCAGGAGTCTAGGGGTATGGGACACACTTTCACTGACTGGGGCAAAGTCACATATCTCATTCAATATCATAAACTTAATACATGGCAAATAAATAGTTTCTTATATATTTGTTTTGGCATTAAACTCATCTTTTTCTTAGTGTACTTTGTAAATACAGTGGGTACGGAAAGTATTCAGACCCCCTTCAATTTTTCACTCTTTGTTGTATTGCAGTCATTTGCAAAAATCATTTATATTTTTTTCCTCATTAATGTACACACAGCACCCCATATTGACAGACAAAAAAAAGATTTTTTGAAATTGTTGCAGATTTATTAAAAAAGAAAAACTGAAATATCCGCAAACTGAAATTTTCCACCGCAAAAAGTACGTTACTTTCAGTACATTTGCTTTTCCATTGACTTCCAGTCAAGTACCAGTACCGAAAGTTCCACTATCGAAAGTGCCAAACCAGCTGCGGTACTTCTTTGGTACTTTGGGGTAGGAAAACATGGTTGCTATTGATTGGTTAGGTAAATAGCCTGCCGCTGAAACACAAAATACACACAGCAAACAGAGAGAAATGAAATAAAAAGCAGTAGAAATAAAAATATAAAAAAATAAAGCGGAAGGATGGACAAACGAGGAAACAGACTTTAATTGCCATACGGATGAACAGATCCAGCGGGATTTGGATGACACGACTCAAAGTATTTGCCGTAATAGCAAGCCGCTTGGAAGAAATGGGGCACACGCGAAATACTGAACAATGTCGCTTGAAAATCATAAAACTTAAGCAGAACTACAGGAAAGTGCAGGATCATAATAACATGTTTGAATTCAGCGAAAAAAATACCACGTCGTGCTTTGTGATGATGTCAGTCAGGGATGATCACTGATGATGTCATTTGGCGCAGGTGCCAGTTTTTACACCAGTGGAAAACCAACACAAAAGAAGTATGGTACCTGGTGTGGAGGAAAAGCACCCTTAGTGTGTTATAACTTTCACAGATTTTTCTTTCTTTGTTAAACAAATCCCCCACTTTTTCTTCCACATCCCTTAGTGGCCCTTATCTGATCTTTGTGGTCTGTTAGCAAGCTCTTTGTGTTCTGCCATGCTACATTAAAGGAACTGAATTAAGGTGTATATTATCCATTCTGGAGAAGATCAATTGCAATAAGCCACACCAAACAAAATTTGTTGTTCCCAGATGTGCAATTTAAATTTGTGTTTGAAAACTGTTGATGAATGTACAGTGCTCCTGTATGCCGCAGTAAGTTAGGGAAGGTGTTCCTCCCAATTCTGTTGACTTTGATCCACGTAACACTGTATCATCTGCAATAACGTTCTGTTGAATCTTTCCACTTGCTCGTTTGAAGCCGGATGGTATGGTGTGGTCTGGGTCTTGGTGACTTGTAACAGGTGACAAACTTCATTGAACAGTGAGCTCTCAAAGTTCCATCCTTAGTCAGTGTGGATTTCAAGGGGAACTCCAAAATGGGAAATAAAGTCAAACACCAAGCTCTTCGCAGTTGTCTCAGCTCCTTGCTCAGGGATAGGGAATACCTCTACCCAGTGGGTAAACTGGTCTATTATAGCGAGGATGTAACGGTTGCCTGACTTGGATTCCGGGAAAGGTCCTAGGACATCAAGCTGGAGTCAGTCCATAGGTGCTCCAGCCTGGTAGTTCTGGAGCTTGGTTCTTCCCATTTGACCGTTGATCTTACAGGAACTACACTGTGGGCACTTCCTGACAAAAAGGCGTACATCATTTCCCATATTGTCCCAGTGGTAGCGACTGCGGAGGCACATATGTGTCTTTTCTGTGGTGGTGACATACCTCCAGTGACATCATCCCAACAGGAATAGAGGATTCCATCTTGCATCTCCACTTGAGACTAACACAGGCAGAACTTACGAACTGCTGGGCTCAGCATCATGACTTCTTCCTTAGCAGGCAAAGAACTATCACACATCCATTTATGGAGAATTGAAAGGTCTGGGTCAGCCAACTGTTTTTCCTTGAGACTCTCGAGGTCCAGTGGTTGCAACCAGTTTGTGGAAGGACCTGAGTTGTCAGCATCTAGTTCATTCACATGACTGGAGAGGTTCTAGTGTAACTACTCTCATTCTGACAGTTAAGGGAGTGTGTTCATCTTACCACCAAGGGGATAACATTGTCGACATCTTCCTCAAATCTGCCACATTGATGGTGTAGCTTTCGACAGAAGGGACAGCCCTTGCAGGGCAAGCTATCCAGCTCTCTTCCTGCTTGAAAACAGTCACAAGGACCCTCATCCAGTGCCCTTCGGGACAGTGCATCAGCGTTAGCATGGTATGTGCCCACCCTATGCTCAATGACAAAGTTTCACTGGCTGAGTTCTTCAAGCCACCTAGTAAGTTGGCTTTCTGGTCTCTTAAACTTATATAGCCACATCAGGTTTCTGTGATCTGTTCTCAGTATAAAGTTAGATCCAAACAAATAGTGGCGGAACTGTCTGGAAAATCTAACAACAGCTAGGAGCTCTTTACAGGTGACACAGTACCGCTGGTGTGAGGAGACAGTTGGTGAATGAGATAACTTTCTCTTCTCCCCACTGTAACTGTGAGAGCACTGCTCCAATGCTTTGGTTGGATGCATCGGTGTCCAGTACAAACTTTCCAGATGTAATTGGGAACACCAAGTTGGGTGCATTCATGAGACTCCTTTTCAGATGTTCGAAAGCCTTCTGCTGCTCCTCTTCCCATGAAAAAGGAGTCCCCTTTTTGAGTAGCATTGTCATGGGTGCAGTTATTTCAGCAAACTTGGCAACAAACCTTCTGTAATAATTGCAAAGTCCCAGGAAAGACTGGAGTTCCTGGATGCTGGTTAGGGTCTTCCAGTCCCTTATGTCACTGATGTGGGCTGGGTTGGTCTTAATTCTTTCGCCACTCATGATGTGACCTAGAAACACAACTTTGTCCCTTAGCAACTGGCATTTTGAGGGTTTTAGCTTGAGTCCATAATTCTGCAGCCTTTGAAAAACTTCCACAAGTCGCTCCATGCACTGTTCCACATCTTCACCAAAAATTATGTCATCCAGATATATCAGCAAAGTGTCCCACTGCAACCCTCATAACACTAGCTCCATGGCCCTCTGGAATGTGCTGGGTCGTTACATAAGCCAAATGGCATTCTAGTATACTCATACAGTCCATACCTTGTCTCAAAAGCCGTCTTGGATCTGTCTTTTTATTCATTTCAGTCTGCTAGTATCCTGACTGAAGGTCAAATGTTGAGAATGTCTTCACGCCACCCAGCTCATCCCGGCATTCCTCTATTTTTGGTAGGGGATATGCATCCTTAATGGTAAGATCATTAAGATGCCAATAATCTACACACCAACGGACCCCGCCATCCTTCTTCCTTATGAGGACAATAGGGATGCCCATTTAGAACTTGAGGGGATAACAATACTTGCTTCAAGCATTTTTTCTTGATGTTTTTCCTCCTCATTCCAGAACCCTAAAGGGGTACATCATACTGGCTGTCGAACAAGCATAGCAGTTCCTGTATCAATGCTGCTGCAGAGCAGAGAACTTCCCCAGATCATCATCATTTACTGCAAAAACTTCTTGGTGTTCATTTAGTAGTCTGCTTTCATGAGAAGTAAGCATATAGGTGGTGACAACCTAATTCTTTGTGTCACTGTAGGAGATCCACCCCCACTCCTGCCTTTGTTTTTATGGCATGTTTTATATATTTATTTGCTGCTTATGTCCTGTTTTATACTGTGTCTCTCTAGTTTTGTATTCTCTTCCCTGTTTGGCTGTCCAAACACCATCAAAGAGTTTGCTGTTGCACTGAGAAATTGCCTTGCTGCTCTGGCTGAAGAATCCACCATGGAACTCGACATCAACACTGAATAGGAGGCCATTAAGGAAATGTACACCAATACAGCTACCAAAGTCTTAGGCTGATGAAAGAAAAAATACAACGGTTGGATTACAAACTTAAAGAAAGGAAACAACTGAATGCCAAGAGCAGAACACAAAGTCACCAAGGCTCCAAGAGCAAATCAATGAAGCCTACAAGAGTAAAGATAAAGAGGTCGAGAGGAGTGCTGGAAGAGACAAGAGTGCCTTTGTTGAGAACTTATTCGATGAAGCTGAGCATACTGCTACAAGTGGTGAGATGAGTTTTGCTTACAATGTCACTAAGCAAGAACACCAGTCAGTCTGCCCTTTTCAAAATCAAGGATGGTGACAAGCTCTCAATAGAGCAAAACCAAGCCACCATATGGATACAGCACTTTTGTGCTCTAACACCCACCACTAGATGACCTTGCTGATCTTCAGTCCTCCAACCTAGTGGGAAAGCTGCTAGTATTGATGCCATTCATGCTGAAATGCTGAAAGCAGACCTCAACACCAAAACAAGGATTTTTATTGACCTCTTCAGGAAGCTCTACGAAAAGGACACAATACCTGAGGACTGGAACAAGGGCTTAATCATCAAACTCCACAATAAAGGCAGCCTCTGTCGGGCATCACACAGCTCTCAATTCCATCTAAAGTTTTATGCAGGATTTGTCTTGCCGGAAATGATGTAGCAATTGACCAGAAATCAGACAGGAACAGGCAGGGGATTAGAAGACAATAGGGAGTCACTAAGCAGATCTTTGTTGAAGGAACTTCAATGGGGCGCATTCACCAACAGTTCTTACGAACAAATTTGTTCTTAAATCCCACATACGCACTTTTTTACGAAGATTCTGACATTCACCAATGTTTTCCTATCTACGCAAGAAACATCTCTATGCAAGAAACATCTCCAGGATGCCCTGGTTCGCATCATCAGAGATTTATCCTGGGGTCAACGGGTGTTTCGGGTCTCACAACATCAGACACCCTCACCCTGAATTTAGTGTCATCTATATCATGACCTGCTGATCCGATCCTCCCGTGTGCCACGCCCCCTCATCTACCTCATGTGAAATCCCTGTGTTACTGGCTGTTTCTCATTGTTGTTAATTAGTCTGGTGTTTTCAGTCTGCATTAGGTGTGTTTTCCCCAGTCATTAACGGTCATTAACGTCATTTTGTCAGTGTTTTCTGCCTGTTCCTTGTTCTTGTGTTTGCCTGGAATTAAACCCCTTGTTTCCTTGAGTTCTGCCCCTACTTCTACGGTCTGTGTCTCACACACACCCTGACAATCTGTGGCTGTTTATGGATTTGAAAGGTGGACAAGCACTGTAATAGAAGCACCTATATCTTTCAACTTTGGTGCCACTGAAGCTTTTTAAGAATGCCATGGACCACAAAGAAAACAAACAACTTTCATTTGAAGCATAAAAAAAACATTAAAGCTGCCTCATTTTGGGTAAAGTATGAGAAGACCTGATGCACTGGAAAAGACCACAATCCTAGGAAAAGTTGGCGATAAAAGATGAGGAAGATGACCAGTAACAAGATGAATGGACTCAACTGTCACAACTATGAATATGCCTTAAGGAAGCCTGGAGAGCTGGACAGTTCTGGAAGAATGTCTTTTCATGGTCTCAAGGAGTCAGCACTACCTTGAAAGTACCTCATAATAAGTTCCCCAGACCACTCATTGATGTTACTGTCTGCTTTTGTCCCAGCATCTTGTGTTCTGGCACCTTATGTTCCACTTTTAACCTGGCTACAGTCATTTGAAATATGAAGTTAAAATTCTATAATCCAGATCTTTAGTAATTTTATTATTAATTAAAGGTAAGGTTGCACTTTGTGACAGTTTTCATATAACAGTTTATAAAAGTACAACAAGCAAGTTGGATATATTTGTAATGTCATGTGTTTTTTGAATATTATATATAAGTTTAGAGGTAAGATCTTAAGTTTCACTATCTGTTTGACTATAAATGCCTTTCATTTAATAACCATGGGAAGCTTTCTGTTCAATGCTGGGGTGCCATTGCTGCAATGCCAATGAGATTTCAATTTTTGGAAATGGATGTATAGTTTTCTTTTTGCTAATATTTGATTTGGATAAAAACTTCATTGCAGTAATTGGAATGGGGACTAAAAGGATGAGATTATGCAAATGACCCAATTGTAATCTTCATGCCACACAAAAGAAACTGGATTAACATCAAGACCTTGATTTCACCATTCCACATAGTTCTTCCGACATAAATAGCAAATATTATCTAAATAAGAAGGCTATAAAATAGTTGGTATGTAGAAGAGAAGCTAGAACTTTGGAGGAAAGTCCAGTGGGTGACAGATGTAAGAAGTTGAAAGAAAACACAAGGGCTGGGGTAAGAAAACATGCAGGACAGCAGTAGCGAGGGAAATGTAAACCTGATTTACAAGGTGATGAATCTCTTTTTGAGGGGGAAATCGTACTGTGAAGTTTGTGCGTAGAAGCCGACTGTGAAATTGATCAGCTGGGAAAGTTACCTAAACGATTAGTGAATTAGCAGGACAAAAGTAACTTGGCACAAACTTAGAATCTTTGACTATTCGTAATCCAGAGAGGCACACACAAAAAAAAATGACACCAAAACCATCCATATGAGAAATGCACACTATTCTACACTAGGGCTGGGCAATATGGACCAAAATTCATATCCCGGTGTGGCTCAATCACGATATGCTTTTTATATTCAGTATTTTCTTTTACACAATGTTCAGTTTAATACAAAGTCAAAGGTATGTAATATTATAAGAATGTGTATTATAACAGACTGTTTATAACTGATTTTTTTTATTTCAAACAATTACTGTAGTAAATAATGTCACTATTATATAAATAATAGATAAAATAAATTGTCTCTTGCTTAAGAGAAGGCCATAGCAATAAAAACAATACATTTATATAATTAGGAATAAAATGTGAAAAAAGATTTTAAAAGACCTTGTAAGAAAAATATTCAACTACCAAAATCAGCCAAATAAAAATTGCACAAAATAACTGACCTCCTTTAAAAAAAAGGAAACGCTTATGTATTTTTATAGCAACCACATAAATAACAATAAAATATGCTCTTTTATGACAGGAGAACTGTTACATATAACAATGTTAACCAAAACTTAAATTTCCTGTGGAGGTAGGTAGAGTGTTCATAACCTCTCTCACAGGCTTTTTGCAAGAAAAACAAGGCTGTCAACAGCAACAGGTTTCAGGGATGCCCTGTGAAATATTATAATACGTAAGGCTCACATGTCCGACTTGACCATATGTCTGTAGTTAGTCCGAAACGTGTCACGTTAGCAACAAAGTGTCTTCCGGACATCCATGTACGTTACTGGTAGCACCTCCGTTGCAAAATACTTGTACGTGGGAAACTGGTGCCTAGGGTCAAGTGTTTATAGTTTCTTATAACAATCTTCTTCTGCTAATGCAATGAGGACCATATCTTTAGCCATTTGGTAAGCCACTACGTTTGTTATTTCACACCAGTTTGCACTTCTGACATAAATCTAATAAAATAAATAACCTGAGCCCCACCCCCGCCCCCCCTTGCTATCTTAATGTGCTGGAGAAATTTGCACATTTTAAAGAATCATAGAGCTATGTTGTTTGGAACCTGAGCTCTTCGTACTGCCTCCCTTAGCAAAGGGGTGGGTGGGAATATGCCAGACAAACTATGATCCAGTAAAGTGAAAAGTAACAAGTACCAGTGTACCCTGCCCAGAATAGGGTTACTGTGACCCACCATTGGACCCAGGTTTTGGAGTGGAGTCTCAGCAAGTTAGGATACTTTACCCATGATTAGAAGGTTGCTGGGCTGTGATTTCACTGTTAGCCCCATATGTAAGGCCCTTAACCCCCAATTTTATCCTGGATGGCCATGCTTTCTCAATTGTATGTTTCTTTGGATAAAAGCTTCTGCTAAATGCAACTGCTACAATGTAATGTAATATCACCTGCAAGGGGTCATATGCAGTGCCATTTGAGCACTAGGCATGAGTGGCAGCAACCCAGATAGTTCAAACATTGGCAACTGACAGTCTTTGAGTAGGTGGAAAATAACATCTGGGTGGGGAAGAAGCCTGAACTAGTATCAGCTAGATAAAGTCAGGTACTGCCTATGGACTTTTTGGACCTTTTGTGTACTGATCTCTGTGGAAAAAATTCTCTTTTTGCCAACCCCATCTTGCTTTCCATGGCACAAACAGATACACATTTAGGTGAAAGCAAGCTTTATAGCAAAGGGCAGCCATCTGCAGCAGCGCCCAAGGAGCTGAGGATTAAAGGCCCTTGAACATGTGACTTTTCTGTCAAAGCCAGACTCAAACATTAGCCTGTTGAGCCGCAGGCTCAGCAATCTAGACCAAACTGATGAACTTCTGCATTAGCCAAGACCTGTCGACAACAAAAATCAATATGAGCAGAATTAATAAATTTACTTGAGACCAAAGCACTTTAACCCAAAGATGAAAGATCATCTTTGTAGCTGTAATCTGATCTATGAGCCATATATTTTTACCTACGTTTCTGCATCCTTTGTCCAAAACCGAAGGCATTATTAGAGTGCCACATGGCTTCTGGAAAGGACCAATCTCCACTCATTCTCACCTCCACTCTATTTTTTCATCTTTATAGACAGGATGTCAAGGCTCAGTTTCAGTAATACTAGCAGGATAATCTACTTCAGAATATCTTCCGAAGGCCTGGGGAAAGCAAGCAGGAAAACATTATTACTATATAAATTTCTGTCTTAGGGTTCATTGAATGAACATGCTAGTGTGAGGCGGCTAATGCTCCATTTGGACATAATAACTGTTGGAGTTGGGGTGGAAATACTGGACCAAGGAAGACAAAAATTGTTGAGCAATTAAATCAGTTATTGCAAATCTTTTTAGCTCTTAATGAAATTAATGGAAATATGCTGCTATTTGGTGAGACTACTTTGCATAGTAGCTATCACAACAGGCTGTAGTGTAATGTTTTGTTGTTTTATTGTCTAAAGGGACAGATTTGTGTCTGTGTACCTCCTGGACAGGTGCAAGCTAATCACTAATCATCATATTTGTTTCTGTAAGGCCTAGATTTAGGTCTACATCAAGCTAACTTTGCTCCATTTGATAGATGAACCCTTTGGTATTAACCCTTCCCATGAACATAACACTATAGCATCAAAAACCATTGCGTGTGTGTAACCGGTCTTTCTTGTGAAAAAGCTAAAGTCACCAAAATTATTTTCAGGATAGAAATGGTACAAAAAGATAAAGAAATAATACTTTGAATCAGGGGCATGCCCAGGACTGGACTATTGGACTGGGCTGGATATTCTACAGTCCCAAATCCTTTCTGCTGGCAATTTGTTCCATTCTGAATGGAGGGCCATTGCATAGGTTTACATTACTATTACATACTTTCCAAAAGGTTGACCATTTGGATGCTCAAATCTGATCCTTTTGCTAATTCCTGGCCCCTCCTCCCACCAGTCTCCGCTCCTCTTGTCACCTGTCTCATTTTGATTCTCAGCAAATGCATATACACTCCTCACACATGTACACTCTGTGATCCATCCAGATTTTTCAAATATTAGGACGTGAAAGGTAAAACTGCTGTTGACATTACTGTTGACCTGGTTAACCTACTGTAAGTACCGTGATATTTGACTATGTTCTAGTTAATCCATGTAAAGTTTGAGATCACCATTATTTGCCATCAGATGGTTTCACCTACTGCTTCAGCTATGCTAGCTGCCTAATGTTAGTTCCAACTTTTTCTGCTCAATAAAATACAATTATTTGTATAATTAAAAAAAGAAAAAGGAACAGTAACACTTTACTTGACAGAGGTACAAGTGCTTAGTAATAACTCCTTACTACTACTAATAACTTACTACTGAAGTACAAGTCATGAACAAGTCCTGAACAAAGATACTCACAACTTGATATAAAAGAGGCAACACAAGTCATTAATGATGAGCTAACATGAGAACAGCGTTTAACTTATGATATTCATGACTTGATCCTACAGTGGTTCCTTCAGCAGTTCAGAAACATTTACAGAATTAGATGTATTAACAAATGTAGTAACTTCTTAGAGTAAAACATGTATCACAATTCATTAATGATGAATTAACTTTAGATCAGTATGTAACTAAGTTTGTGATTAATTAATGCACTTCCTGGCCAAAAAAAAAAACTAATAAAGCCGCAGGTACTTAAGAGCTAATGAATGCATCTTTATTAAAGATTAGCAATGTTATGCAGTAATAAAGTGAAGTCAGCTGAATACCTGAATCTACTGAATGGCCAGGTTATCCTACCAAGATTTCATTTTAACCAACAGTTGAGCAGAAGAATCAGTCAAAGAGTACTCAACTGGTTGGTTGAAAGAAGATCTTGGACTGGATTTTGAGTTTCTGAATACGAAATTTCAACTTCTGAATTTTTGCTTGTGTCTCCATATCTCTGCATCAGAAAATTTGATTACTAACCAATACATGTCATACCCTACCCGTCAAAGCCTCATGTGCCACGCCCCCCTGATACCTCGTGTCTCTCTCCTGATGGATTCCAGCTGTTGTCAATCGTGATCACCTGTTTTTGGTTTCGTTTCGTCAGCTTTCAGTATTTAGTCTGTGTCCTTGCACTAAGTGTTAGATCTGTCATTGTGATGTTTCGTGGCGTTTACCCCGTCTGTCTCTTGATTAAACCCCGTTTCCCTGGATTTCCGACTCTGTCGCCTTAATTACCCGACGCCGCACGCATCCAGGCACTCTTGCCTCCGCGAACGTGACAATACACTTTTGTCTATTATCATCAGGGCCAGCAGTGAAACTTGCCAGTGCTTATTAGAGGGATAATATTACATTGCTTTTTATTCTGTAGAAAATTCGATCTGTTGGCCAGATTTAATATGAAAAATGAAAATATTGCAGGTCATGTAAGTAAAATATAATGCCGATATTAATATTGCGCATACCTCCACCATAATTGTGTTTGCTGGTTCGCTATGCATGTAGGGCTTGCATGTTACTGAATAGCAACAAATGCCGCGTATCCAAAAACATTTAAATCAGAGTAATTGGTATTATATCAGACACGTTTCTAATAGGTTAATCTTGGAAAATGAGAACAGTGTGAGTTATATTTTCATATCAAAACAACAAAGACGTCTTACCATAGAAGTGTTTGAGTGACATTGCACATCCTGGAATGTGGTTACTGTGTATGTGCACATAGCTGTGATGATGCTGAAACCAGGGTTGGGGCCAGGATTTGCAGGATTTGCCCACAATCCAATTCTTCCAAATTGTGAATTGAGATCCCAGAATTTGTTTACCATAAATGCAGTATGGAAGTAATTGAATTGACTGCTTCTTTTATTCTCTTGTAGACACTTGTTTTAAACTTTAATGTGCCCTAACAACATAACCGCTTTACTTAACAACACTACCACTTCACACTCACGTCTAACACAATAGATGGATTATAAAATAATTATCCATATGTGATTGATGAAAGGGTCATTCTGGTAACTTCTTCAGAGTAATAAAATTGTATGAATCAAATCAAAGAATGAACAAATGAATAGATGAAAGGGGCATCTTGTGGTCTGTTACTCCTGCTCAATTTTTAATGTTTGTTTGTCAATCACCATAGAGCGCAAGTGAGCCCAACAAACAGTGTATTTTACAGATCTCTTTTAAGTTCTTATTTAATAAACAATAAGGTGTTGGTTGTCCTAGTATCGGTCAAACAATGTTTCAGCAAGTCCGACCTCCCCTAACGTTTACACCCAACACCCGAGACCACAGAACCCTGTCAGGATCTTAAGTGTCCATTTCAGGAACTGGACTACAGTTCAGACTATCAGCTGTCCCTAGCCATCAGGAACTCATTCAGTTAGTTTAGAGTTAGATTTAGTCAGATTGCTACAATTAAACTGCAAGACATTATAAATGGTAACAACTGGAAACTTTTTCAACACATACTGCATCACCGTTTTCTCTTGGATTTTTAAAATTGCTTGTTTTATTTTATTTGTGGGAGCTTTGTAATATTCATTTTAAAGACGCTTTATCAGGTAAGTCAGGTAATTATACTTTTAATTTTTATTAATATTTATTTTTTAATGACTTATTTTAGAATAGGCTTTAAAAACCTTTATATTAGGGGACATATTTTTATGTTGCATTTTACATGTTTGTAAACATTCTGAAATGTATAGGCCTACATGGGCGTTAGTAGGGTTGTTTTAGGGGATCTTGAGCCAACACTAATATACACTAAATTAGTCTAAATAGTGCGTTCTCATTCATTTTCATTAAAATGGAACTTCTCTAGTAAAGGTTTAGCCCCACTTTGCATAAATATCTAGTGACGATCCTGGATATATTACTTGTTTTGAGATATTTACTTTAATAATAAATAAATAATTAATAATAATAATAAATTTGTGCTTGGTACCCATGGGAAAGAGTTTATTTTCTTTAAACATTCCAATTCTTTTAAAAAAGCAACCTGACTACCATGTGACACATTACGTAGTAATTCCACCTCAAAGGCAGCAGATGGCATCTAAAACAAACCTTAAGATTGAATGCACATTCTCTAAAGCAAATTTCACAGACGATTTTAATTTTAATTTAAATTTTTTGCCAGTTTAATAATAAACATTTAGTTGGTCATGTGATTGTAATTTAAATATATATATTTCTAGTTATTTATATATATACAGCCTACTAACCAAATGCAACACAACACCCGTCAACACTACTATTACATCTGATGCACTCTGCCTGAAATAGCCTTCTCAGGCCTTCTTGGGTGTCAGAGAACATCTCGCTGATTGCATAAGCGGCTGAGTGCCTCCAACTGAAAGGGTAGGGTTAAGGAATAACACCCCTTTAGATGGGAATAAAAGCATGTGTGCTGTGATCCATCTACCAAATACAAAGCCAGGATTTCCATTAAAAAAAATATCAAACTACATGAGCAACCCACTGTTTTTGCTTTGGGATCAGTCTCTAGAATTTACATTTTGTTGATGGCTTTGTAATATTTCCCAATGTTGCCATATTAGTAGTGCCAGTAGTGTCATCTACAAATAAAAACCCTCCATACCAATATTAGTATGTTCTTATTCTTGTTTGTAGAAGACATGGATCTGTCTGTGGTATTAGTGCTCTGTTCCACTGTGGCATTGACCGTGGGTGAGTGCTTGAAAGATATTCAGTTCTTTACATCCTTAAACTTAATGTTCATCCATTTTGTTTCTGATGTTCAACACAGATAATCTACTTTAAAAAACAATTATACAGAAAAAAATAATTATACAGAAGGAATCAGAAAATAAATATGAAAAATTATGTTACATAGTGTCAGCAGTGCCAGTTTCCATAGTGAAACTTGAGATCTGTACTCGTAATATAAAATAAATCAGATCAAAGTTCATAGATTTAATCCAGTCTGTATGACTATAGAATGATAACATTATTAATAATCTGAGCCTGGTTAAATTCTCCATCTAAGTTGTAAATGATCTGATGGCCTCAGCTGTTGCTTGTTTTAAACAAAAGTCATTTGCATAAAGTGTTACAAAGGAGCCTTTTCAAGTGCATAAGTCCTGTAGGTATAACTGAGCTGATTTCGTGTGCATCTGTCTGTCAACAGGATCTGCTTTTGGCAGGGAAATGATGGGTAAGTTAATGCTATATGCTGTATACAGTAGCTTGCAGTGGACAAGGAGTGGAAATGCTCACATTGCCTGCTCTGTTTCGGAGGGTTTGTACTATATTGTGGGATTCTGAAAAATGTTGACATGTGCATCAAGTTTCTTTAGAGAATTTTTCTACAATTGTTTTTGAACTGCCTACTATTGATGTATGATTTCAAAAAGTGTAATGTGCTGCATTTCCGAAGATTTTTCAGAGTTTTTTTTACTATTTGTTAAAATCAATGTAACAGTGTAACAGTTATTCTGTAATAAAGTCTTACTTGGTTTGATACACATTCTTCAGCTATTATATTAAAGGCAGTTGTATGTCATGTATGTGTTTCTGTATATGCATTTCATAACATATATAAAGGATTCAATATATTCAAGATTCTTTACTACTGTCAAGAAGTTTTAAACATATATGAATGAAAGGTACTGTGCTGCATCCTGGGTTATTCCCTGCCTTGTACCCATAATTTCCTGGGCTGGCTCTAGTCCATGACCCTGCATAGGTACAGAAAGGGAATGGATTGGTGGATTAATGAAATATTACAGTTTAAATATTATCTTTAAATATAATTTATTTAGCTGATTTTGAAAGATTTTCTTAAATGCGTTATTAAAATATTTTTTTCTAAAAGTAATATTCATTTTGCTGATGTAAAATCTGTATATTGTATCGTGGTTTTTTTTAATGTTTTTCTAATCTACTGAAAGAATCAATGGCAGTTTTGTTGGAAATAACATTTTGCAATGTTGTTTCATGGCATAGTGTAGGTTATTTCCATTCTGTCACATTCTTAAAATCTGTGTTTATATGTATTTCCCTAAACATGTTTACTATTTGCACTTGATTTGACTCTCTGGGCAAAGCAGACTGATTTATTATTAACCCAAAAAAGCCCCTAAGATAAAGCAAAAATATTCCAAGTAGCTGGAATTTTTGGCTCTAAACAGTAACTAAGTGTTTATCTCAACAATCTAAAACATATATTAAAAAACATTTAAACACAGTACCAATATCAGGGACTGTGTTGCAATGAACCACAGGAGGTATAGCTTAATTATTCCTGAATATATTCAGAATATGTAGAAATGGGTGGTTTGGAATGAATCTGAAAAACAGTATTTATCTTTATGATTATGCTGTTCGTGCTACAAGAAAGACAGATAATAGCAAACCGTCTTCCTTAAGGGTACTTAGTGATGTGGTTTCCATGCTGAATCCTGAGAAATTGTGCAGTTTTCCCAGGAACTGCCATGCTGACTGAAGGGTTCACAGTAGCACTGGTACTTAAATTAAAATGTGCTAGTATGAATCATATACTTTTGGTAAAATTTTGTGGCTGTAGTGTGTTGGTTAGAGGAAAGGGCTTCCAATACAAATTTATCACTGATACTAAAAAATTATTTTTACATATATCTCCACAAGCTGACTTGTGCAGATGCCTGTTAAATTCCTCTTTTGAAGATGCAGCCACTGTACACAAGCATTTAGCATAGCCAGATGTATGTGGAGAGCATGGCTTGGGTTTAAACAATTCTTTCATTTAGGCCTGTTGAAATCTACCAAATGGCCCCTGTCCTTCCTGAAGTGATTTCAAAATGTTTTCTTTTTCAGTATCTACAAATGATGAGGGAAAAGGTAAGAGCTTTACTTCAACTTTGATGTTTTTTTCTTCTTTTTAAATGCAGTTGATATCTATAATGGTGAATTACATAATCCATATACGCGGTTTGTATTCCTCCTCTAGTGGCTTTGTGTCCTACTTCTAGCTTAGTGTTTCAATGGGTTTTCCTCCCATAGTCCTAAAACATGTCATTTGATGCCTTTAAACTGATAGTGTTGTGCAGTTGTGCGCTAGCGTGTGCAATTGGTTAGTATCACCTCCATTGTGTGCCCTGTGTTTCCTAAGATACACTCCAACTTCCATACAAATCAGTAATGGATGAGCCATTATAATGGATATATGGAAGATGTAAGAATATTCATTTTTATAAATTCAATTAATGTATTATTAGGTAAAATTGTTATCTAGGTAACAAAATATTATATGACAAAACTTTAAACTGTTCTGATACATAGATCAGTGTTTCTCAGCCTCGTCAACCATGCAGCTCACCAATTCATGTATTTGTCGGTGGCCCGAGGTAAAATTTGCCGACCAGGGGTCAAATTTTGTTAACAGAGTGGGGATTGGTGGGAAAGAGATTACATGGCACTTTGGTAGGGGACCGTTTATGATGTCATAGGTGGGAGGGGACATATTCCTTTATTCTGATTGGTCCAGGAATTATGTCCATATATGGTAACTATGTGCTTGACCGGCTTTATATGGTTTTACGGTACAGTACATGCCAGCAAAATGGGGGCATTAATCTTTAAAAGAATAAAAATACATTATATGTGTTTATTAATGTACAGACTCACCTTTAGAGTTTGCGAACCAGTTGTAATTCTCTCTATCGAATAGTAGGTGCTCTCTAACAAGAGGGAATTACAGAACCCAGCTACCTGCCCCACGCTCATTATTTTTGCAGATTTCACAGAAACAGTAGTGGTGTGCAATACTGCAACATTTGGTATTGATCCGATACCAAGTAAATACAGGGCAAGCATCGCCAATACGATACCGATACTTTTTAATAATTAAGGTGGATGCATCATCAGTTTGCTAAAGCTGAATAAATTTTTATTACTTTTAAGTGTTTTTGTGATTTTTTTATTAATAGTTAAAACCTTGGACAGAATTTGGGCAAAGTTCATAAGTAAATAAATACTGTAGCGAGGAGGTACCAGCAGGCAGCGCGGCATGTTGGACTGATGCCAGCTTGTAAATAGTTGTAAATAAAAACTCAGTAATTGCTTGTGTGGCTATAAATTTGCTGTGTGTTATGTCATGTATAGTGGTTAATGTTTATTGTTGTAAGTAGTATTTGTGTATGTGTGCGTGCGCCATGTATATGAGGAGTAAACAGGGAGACAAGTGCGGTGGGCAGTGTGAGTATGTGGGTTGTAGTGGTACAGGTGTAATAAACACCATCTGGTCATTAAACCCTGATCTATCTCTGCTGTTCATTGCGAGCATGCCTCAGTGTCTCACTACTACAATACTTTATTATAAATATTATAGTGTGTGTGCAGGCATGCAAGTGAGCCTGTTTGTTTGCCTGGCGCCCGCTGAGTCATGTGACAGCAGGGTGTGGCGACTGAGAGCAGTAGCGCATTCAGGAGAGAAACTGAAACTGAAGTATCCCAACATTATTATCTACAGTATATTATCAAAACTTGGATCGATCCACCCACCACTAACAAACAGTACCCGCAAGAAGTTCAACCCATTGGAACCTCCGCCGATCAACTTAACACAGCATATACATACCACGTGGCCCTATCGGTCCAGCACATCTGATACCATATATGGACATAACCCCTGGACCAATAAGAATAAAGGGATATGCCCCCTTCCACCAATGAGATCATAAGCGGACCCCTACTGAGCTCCACCCAAAGTGCCATGTAACCTCTCTGGTGGGGATCGATAGGGGACGGCAAGCTGAAATCTAATTTAATATTTCATGGAAAAATAAGCTGCTGTGTGTTGGACTTCAATCTGAAAAAAATATTGCCACAAAACCCACATCTTTTTACTTTGTTTATCCACACATAGTTCTGGTTGCATATATCACTGTCTTCACCAACAATCATTTCATCTGAATTAGACCTTATTTCCTCCCTAATATTATTACAAGTAGCATGCGTGGTCCTCTAGCTCAACCAATCTTGCTATGCATATGTTATCCATTCTTAAAAGGCAACCGTGTAATAGAATTGTGTTAGTTCCTGCAATGTGATAGGCTGATGTGTGCTATCAAGCATTGCTCCTTATTGACAGTTTATCATAGTTTCTCATTTATAACAATAGGTTGATTTATCATTTATATTGCCCCGGCCAATCCCATCTGTAAATTTGGTCCAGCTGGGCAATTGTCCAGGTCAGTTGAGAGACTCTAATATAGAATGAATTGGGTGGTGTTTTGAATAAGTAAATGCATTACTGAGCAAC
The DNA here is from genome assembly GCA_019775895.2 of Stomatorhinus ivindoensis. Lineage (NCBI taxonomy): Eukaryota > Metazoa > Chordata > Actinopteri > Osteoglossiformes > Mormyridae > Stomatorhinus > Stomatorhinus ivindoensis. The sequence continues at coordinate 21,453,577 of JABFEB020000132.1, forward strand.
TATTCATCTTTCTGAGCAAGGTTGCAGGGGTTAACTGGAACCAGCCTCAGGTGTCAATAGGTGTCTGTTTCTTAATCACATTTACATGCTGACATGGCAGATTATGTAAGGGATAAATCACAACAAGATGTGCAGTTACATGAAAAATATCAATGACAACTAGGTCTAATGTCGCTGCTGAACAAGTTGGGATTATTTTTGTGTAAAGGCTCCTCAAAGTGGTTTTGTTTTGCTAACGAACAAAAAATAATAATAGGATAAGCTAGTCATGGTTAATTTTTCAATTCAATTTCATTTCACATTTAATAATCTAAAAAATTGTATTTACCAAAGCTGCGGTATAATTCAGGGTATTTAATTTAGAGGTTCTACAGAATGTAGGCTCACTGTCTGCTTGCATTTTTTCTAACACTGAATGGTAATTGTTCAACCATTCCTTTGACCCTTGTTTTCTCTTTGCTCTCTCTCAGACAATGACAGTGCATTTGAATATGGTGGGTTATAAACCTTCGAAAAGCAAATCCATCTTGGCCTTTACTCACCCTCAGGCCTCCTTTGCAGTTTTGCATGGACTAAAATGTCATCCTTTGTGGGAAAGTTTGAGAGGTCAATCTGGATTCAGTTTTTTCCTTTTTATTTACCCAAAATTCTTTTCCAAGGGGAATGTACACTTTGAGCAAACATTACCCCTAAAGATTTTCTATTTAGCCTAATGTCTTATGATCTCTAGCAGATTCATGTTATTTTGTAATTTCACTAAATACTTAAAATAGATCATACTGAATGTTTAAGTATTACTGCAAAATATTTCACATATTTATTATTTATGTAAATGTCATTTTATTGTTGACTGTTTTGTGTACCTTCATTTGCATCTTTCCACATAATTTTTACTATAAAATCTCCTCATAACTTTACATACCTAGGAATTAGTGTTTCCTGCACATGCCCAGTAATTTGTGATTGCGCATGGATCACATACCCTGTGCTGCCTTTCAGATTATGAGTCCCTGCGAATTGGAGGACTGATCTTTGCCCTGGTTCTCTTTCTTTTGGGAGTTATTCTGATCCTCAGTAAGTCTGTGTGCTCCTTTTCAACACCTTTTGAATCAGTGTCACAAATATGATTCTTGGATTTTCATTCAAGCTAGGTAGTTATCCATGCAAACATCTGCAAATTGACTAGTTTAATTTCCATCCATCCATTATCTGCCGCTTGTCCGGGGTTCGGGTCGCTGGGGTAGCAGCTTCAGGAGAGATACCTTCTCGGGGAGGATGCTGAGGCGTTCCCAGGCCAGCCGAGAGATATAATCCCTCCAGCTTCTAATATGAAGCCTATAATACATCAATTCAATGTTTGTTTAAACTGAGAAATTATACAGTAAATGGTAAATATTAAGTCTCCCTAAGTAAGTATTAATAAGTAAGTAAGTAATAATAAGTAAGTATTAATCTTCCCTGATTAACATTTTGAAAGGCACTAAGAGCTTCCCAAATGTTTGTCTGTGTGTGTGAATTCAAGTTCAAGTGAGTTCAGACATATGTATTACCCAAGAAGCCACATTAGGCTCAGAGCTAACCCTCCCCCCACCACCAAAATATTTCCTGAACAGTCTCTATGTTCAGCTGTGACACCGTCAAAGATGGCTGCTTGGATGTTTCAAATTCAATTCCAAGCACAACAACTGTGCATATATATATCCCTCTAATCTCAGCCAGGATTCTTCAACAAGTATATATGCTACGTACACAGGGGTGAAAATATCAAATTCTGCTTAGAAGTAAACTTTGCAAGAGGATGTACATGCCAATTTAAAAACTAAGCACAAATCAAAATAATTAAACAGGATTATCTATTTCCAAATTAAAAACATAATTTAACATTTTCATACAAATATATAAAGAATTATTTAAGATAAACATTTGTTTTGAATATGGTGTCTTTTGATTGCCCTGTCTTCAGCATTTTACCTTTTTTCCATTTAGGCAAAAAATGCAAGTGTGCATCCAAGAAACAAAGGTAAGTATTAAAATTACAAACTTTTACAAAACATATACATATATGCAAGACTGGTCTCTGTTTAGCTTCTACACCATTTCTGCTGGGTTAACTTGATGACCAGGAAAAAAGACAATGCAAAAGCCTTTCAAATGAAACAAATGACAGTGTTATGAAATGAAACAATGAGAATTTCATTTGAAATTTTCAAGGGTGCTGTGGTTCATAGGGAGTAGGCTTGCAACGGTATGAGAATTTCACATTATGGTGACTGTCTCAAGAAATAGCACGGTTTCACGGCATGACGGTATATGGTATTTCAAGATTATTATTATTATTTTTATTAGTAGTAGTAGTAACAGCAGCAGTAGTAGTACTAGTAGTATTATAAGCTACAATGACCCATAAATTAATGAAAACAAGTGTATTTTGTTGAAGAAATGCTTTTTTAAAACAGAAACTATAACTGATTTTTTTTAATGGAAGTATTTGTAAAAACTGTATTTTTGAAAATAAATTAAACGAATAGGAAAGCTGTACATCTCCTGATGGACGACAGAAATTAGAAGGGAAAAATCAGCAGGATTTTTTCTTATTAGATAATAATCAATAAAACATGTTGCTATCTATCTAAATATAGTACTTTATTAATCTAACAAAACACATCAACTAATCAATTCTTAGCAAGCTAAATATATGACTGTAATTCATAAAAGTCGCTATTGAGTAATAAAACATGTTGGTTGTGCTATCAAGCTAAATGATAATAATAATTAAGAAAAAATGCAGCTTTTCTTAAAACACTCAGAAACATATTTTACTGACGTGAACACTCACCAAAACGTTTTTTCTCATCCCACTGATTGGGGGGTTTTGAGCTTGCCTCCATTCCGGTTTGTATGTGTCTGGAGTTAGGGTGCCCTCTTCTGGATACTCCTGTTTCCTCCCATGGTGCAAAGGCATGCAGCCGAGTCAGCTAACATCTCTGGTTTGCTCATAGTATATGACTGTGTATGTGTGAATGCGATATAGGCTCCAGCCCCCCTAGCAAACCTTTACTGGAGAAGCAGTTGGAAGGCAGATGAATTTAACATTTTACCTAATGGTCTTTTTTATTTCTAGGAATGGGAATGACGCATGAGCAGGAAGCATAAAAAGTGAGATTATTTCACTTCTTTTTTTTCTACTAGACTTACTGTAAAAGGCAGACTTTCTGTTGTATTTCTTTACATAATTAAATGAATGTATGGTATTTGAGGAAGGGGGGTGGATATGGATGTTGAAGAAAATCACATTTTTGACTCACAGTCAGGTGAGTCAGTTGCTACTGTAGAACATTATAAAGGTTGCATATTTCTGCCTTTTTCCATTTATGACCATTTTTCTTTATATTTAATTTGCACTGTATTGTGAATTTCATTTCTTCTCAATCTCACATTCCAGGCTTTCCTGCAGAGCCAGAGTTTTTCACTAGAGTGCAGTCTCAGAGGGTTGAAGTGGATTTCTAAGCAACATTAATTTAGAATGCAAGATACTTCTGTAATTTCCTTCCTTATGTTGTCTGAGTTATCAAAAGTATAAAAGTTTTGAGAAGGATTAGATTTTTTGGGGGGAGGGGGGCAGGAGGAGGCACATTTAAATAAATTCATAATGGGAGTTGCAATTAAATACTTTGGATGCTCCTTTTGTATAAACTACTTTGTTGTTTTTTGTTGTTTTTATTTTAAATTTCTTACTTTGTAGTTCATTTTTTTTGTTATTCATGGGTATTGGTTATATGGATGTATCAGTTGCTCATTTATTTCAGATGAGTAGTCAGGCAACATTTGAGCCATAGAGTAATTCATCAATTCAGTTTCCTAATCTCTAGGAATTGTTTATTGCTTTATAATAGAATTCCCTGCTTTGTGAAATAATTTATCTTGGGTTAATATAACCAGGAAAAATGAGGCTTCAGATTTTTCAAAAACCACAATATGTGTGATGATCTTGAAGTACAAATCACTGCTTGACTTAATGGGAATAGGGTAGCAATGAGAAGTAACCAATTGGGATTAGAAGGTATTGGGAAATGCACAATACTCCCATCAGTATGTCAGATCACTATAACCATACCACTCATTTGCTGAAAGCCTCATTTTTCTATTTGATTTGAAGTGTCAGCAATGTATACATTCATGATATTTATTTTTATTCAAGCCAAATGACTTGGCTCTTCATATTACTTTGCATGTTACTCAAATCGAGTATGTTGTCATCTTACCTTAAGTAAGTTGCTCATCAATCCACATTCACTGTTTTACTGTTTTACACTAAAATATAAATTTACCATACTGTTAACCAAAATAAAATCATTATTTCTAAAATATTAGGAATAGAATTTACTGTTTTGATCTAATAACGACAGGGTATACATATACACTTCTACATATTCAAAATGCGTTCTGTTTTCATGTATATTGCCTAAGAAATACAGTGTCTTATCAGATTTTTGCTTATAACTTGCTATCCCTCCCGTCCGCTTAAAAATACCTATGATACACGGGGATAATTTAAAACAAACATTTAGTATTTCAGTTCTGCTAAAATTGCTGATAACGTTATATTTTTTCTTAAAGCGGCAATGTAAATAAAGATGAGAGATAAAAAAAACATTTTCCATCCATGCTTTTTTTCCGAACACCTATCCACTGGAGGTTCGCTGGACAATACTAATGCCTATAGGTACATTACATTTAAAATCATTTATATTCACCGTTTAATTTTCAACATTTATTTCTGTTACATTTTCTCAGTACTTAAAACAGGGTGTGAATAACATATTGCAGCATTCCAATGTAACTGGCTAAGTAAGACAGAATAACGAAGTATCCAGTAATTAATGCAATCCTAGAATGTATTAAAGAAAACGCCCAAAATGAAATTGTTAATGTCCATGCATCATTACACCATGGACTGAGAATACTTAGTAAAACTGATTAGTCATCTTTCTTCCATGAATGCAGCACCTCCGATCAGCTTTGCTACCACGGATACAATTCGCTTCTTGTACCGCATTGGCGAAAACGCAGGATGAAACCTTGCTGGAAACCTGTTGTTTCTAGGTTCCTCTTCAAGCGTGTATGCACGGAGACACAAACGAAGGAAATTCCCTCCGCATTGCCTGACATGCGCATCGCTTGCTGCATCTTAGGGAAGACCTTTTCCCACTGCTGGCGTCAGCATTCCTCAGGTAATGGAACTGCAGATCTTTAGAGCGCCCGCCCCTTACCCCATCGAATACGCTGCAACCTCGAACTGCAGTTTTTCCTGGTACCAGCTCTACGTGAATTCCATATTCGCATCCCTGCAGCGCGATCAGGCGGCAGCTCCATACACTGCAGTCATGTCAACTGAAAGAGGTTTGTCGGTTTGTTAAGGATGCGTTTTTCTTTTTACGGGGGATATTCTTAAACTTTAGCATTTTCTGTATATTTTGTTTTTATTGGTTATTGCTTTTGTGTAAATAGTAAAGCATGTAAAGGTTCATTAAGAATAATGAACTTTCATATACCATTAATATTGACACATATAAAGTTTTAAGGTCTGGCATTATGCTATCAAACTCACTTTATAATTGTATTTTAAGTGACAAAAAAAATAACAAATGCAATGTAATGATTATAATGCTATCGCTGGATTCGTGTAACTACGTATATATACAGAAGATTTTTTTATCTGCCTGCTTTATTTCATTGTGCTAATTGACTTCAGAATGGGTACAATCATTTTCTTTCTAATTTTAATGAATGTACATAAGAACTTGTCGAGGGTGTGTTTGAATGGGGGAGGGCGAATGAAGTGCTAAGTAAGCCATAATGAAACCTAGAGGTTCTGCAACATAAAGCCGCATTACCAGCGAACTGTATAGGTAAAAAAAAAAAAGAAAGAAAAAAAGAAAAGTGTTAACAACAAAATATTTTTTAACAATAACGATACTTTTGTTGTTATTATTATTATTATTATTATTATTATTTAATAATGAAACGGCTTTTGAATATGTGATATATAGTCAGAGCCTGCCAATCCTAGACGACCAGCCAGTTTCACTTTGCCTCGCACAGAGGGGGCACCACATTGGTTCGGTTGCGAAGTTATAATCCTCAACCTCAATGCTTTTCCTATGCGAACAGCCATATATACACATTACTACATACATCCAGCAAGACAGTACTGGGTCCTCCTCTTAGGCTTCTTTCCTGCTGAGTGCAGGTCATGCATTAATTAGTTCTTCCTTGCCAGCCAATCAGTCACTATAATTGAATTGCTTAAAGAATCCATCAGCCAAGTCTGTAAAATATTGCTTTCAGAAGTCTTTTTTCATATTTCAAATGAGTCTCCTTAAGTGACATTTAGGTATAATCACTTTTAGGGCTATTACATGAGGGTTTGCTTATGCATACATTGAAGCTATAATCAAAATAAGCAGAAAATGTATTTGAAACTATACTTTTCTCTCCATGGTGCTGAAAATCATTATCCAAGATCCAGTTACTGTTTGCCACCAGCTCCAGGGCTGCGGTTTCAAATCTCCCTGGACTTTTAATGTGTGCAGCCTTCCTCCGGGTCTTCTGTGTTCTTATGGCTGCAATAGAATCCTGTTCAAGTAGTACCCTGCCTTCTTCACATCACTAAAACTGCAGAACCCATTCGATATTGGATTACATCTGGCCAGATCAATCAAAAACCGGACCATGGGCAGAGTCTGGGGGGTGTGTGACAATATTTAATACATAAATATGTCATTTAAATTATTATTTATATATGTAATTCAAATGATTATTAAAAAATTGTTTAAATCACAATTTAAATTATAGGCTACCAGCAACCAATAAAATACCTGATTGGTTACATTGCAAAGTAAGGCTTGTTCATACTTCTCCGCACATGCGCAACACTCACGTATGCACTCTGCGTAAGGATACAAGGAAAGGTTCAACATTTTTTTTTTTAAAACGTTCATAGTTCTCCGGTCAAGCCATGTACTTTTCTCGAGCATATGATGTGTTGTACTTATATTTTTATTAATAATATCAATTTTAATTCTGATATTCCATGCACACGTGGTTATAGGGTTGCCAACTTTGGTCAGCTGCCTGGCGTGAGAGGCAACATAAAGATACGGACACAAACCTCACTGCTGTGGTACGTGTGCGGGGATTATCAGAATAATAATTAATATTATTATCATTAAGAATAATATAAATCCAACATGTGCGCATGTACCGAGTATGCGGCTTGACCAGAGAAGTATAAAGGTTTCCGTGTACGCATACGCAGAGGGAATGCATGAGTGTTGCGCTAGAGCAGAGAAGTATGAACCAGTCACATCAGATCATTATCACCTAGTCGACTGACTTCTCCCACATTTTGTCTGTTCCGTCCTGGGGCTGCATTACAGAACCTTCTAAACTTGTAGATCCTGTCTTAACAGTTTTGCTACAGTGCTGACTAGGATTAGAACCTGATTTATGAATAAGCTATCACAGGTGAACATTTCCTAAGTCACTGTTCCTATCCTAAATTAAGACAGGAAATGAGAATTATGCAAGCTTCATAACTTCCTAAAATCTTAAACTCTCCTAACTTTAGAATAACTGCACAGCCATGATCATGACATATGAATAAAAATTATGTATGTCGTGAATACATTTTACTACAGTGCTTCCCCGTATCTAAGGATGATACGTTCAAATATCTAACATAGATAGCCATGATTTTCGTGTACATGCATATGGTAAAGTTTAATATATCACACACAGTAAGACATTACCAGTATTAAATACAGTCATAATAAAGCAGCCTATATCGCATATTATTGTACAGTACTGTCCTCTCTTTAATGAAAGGGATCATGGCATTTTAGCCTAATTCCCAAGAGATGATGAAGCAGAGCAATGTAAGCCATGCTTTTATATACCCATCACACGATCAGAGAACGATGAAAAATCACAGTCATGCATTTAACATTTCTTTTCTGACCGAGGTAAACCATGGATAACTAAAACCGCGGATTCAGCGGGACTTGTATAATTCATTCACATTATGTATTATTGTGATGTTTGGACACTAGAAAGGAGGCAGACCCTGTAATGAGGGAGAAGGGTTTACTGACTCCTATGCCGGGTGCACTAAAAGCTAAAGAGGAAATCCAAGCGGGTAGTCGGTTGGAGCGCAGAAGATTGAAAACCGGGAAGGTCAGTCCTACAGGCAGAAACAGAACGTGGAGACAATGGGATGGGAGAGAGGACGAAGGCAGACCGGGAAGGCAGGGCAGGACAGGCAAGCGGGGCAGGCAGGACCAGGCAGGGAGGTAGGGCGGACCAGAGAAGCAGGACAGGCAAGTGGGGCAGGCAGGACCAGGCAGGGAGGTAGGGCGGACCAGAGAAGCAGGACAGGCAAGCGGGGCAGGCAGGACCAGGCAGGGAGGTAGGGCGGACCAGAGAAGCAGGGCAGGCAAGCGGGGCAGGCAGGACCAGGCAGGGAGGTAGGGCGGACCAGAGAAGCAGGGCAGGCAAGCGGGGCAGGCAGGACCAGGCAGGGAGGTAGGGCGGATCAGAGAAGCAGGGCAGGCAAGCAGCAGGGTACGACGAGGCGGTCAGAAAGACACGAGACAAATAAAGCTCAGTAGATGTCATTCGCATGGCAACAATATTTCGCAACACTCTGTGGTCCAATTTGGATTTAACTAGCGTGTTGGAGTTGTGACAGTTGCTAACAGCTGTGTTGCCCTGCCCCTTTGGGCATGACAATTACAGTATAAGGTGGCCACAATATGCAACACTTCTTTCATTATATTATGAGCCCCGTAGCTCTGTACAGCTCATTGGTTGGGTAAAAGCAATAAAGGAGCAGCCATATGGAATAAATAATTTTAGCTATAACTAACACTATGTGGTGGCCAATTAAAGTTAAGACAGCTTAACTGCTTAGGAGATTATTTAGGGGAAGTTAGGATATATACAACTCCAGGACATCACAGAGCCTAGGGATAGTCATGTTAATTCAGTCATTCTGTTATGAACTGGAAGGGGCAAAATGGAATGAAAGTGACGATTCACTTGTAACTCTGAGACAGAAGGGGTTTATTTGAAAAAAATGAACACCAAAAGAAGAACCACAAAATAAATGAGACCACAATGGGTAAGTACTGCACTTAAAAAAATGACAAAAGATCAATATTCTAGCATAGCAGGTCGGCTAGGGTTGGCTCGCTATGTGAAGGTTCCATATCAACTCAGATCTCTCTTCATTTCATATAAATCTTTCGCTTTTTACTAAAAATTTCCATGAAGAGGGATTGTGATGACTTCACAGTACTTTTGGAGGCTCAGTCTACAAAGAGGGACATTAAGTGGGGACTAGAATGGAGTAGGGGAACCAGAAGGGAAGGGAAAAGTACAAAAGGATTTGAAAGGGTGGCAGGCTCGGGAACTGAGGAAGAAGGAACTGAGTAGGATCAGACTGGGGTCGTAGAGATATTGGAGGGTTGACAGACTGGGGACAGAACATAAAAGGACTGGGTGAGTGGACCATTGCAGTCCCAGATGAAGGATTAGCTGGGGAGAAAGGCAGCATGGCTAGAGCTGGAGGTGGATCCAGTGGGTGCCTGGGAACTGCAGGATGGAAGCCAGAGGATACCAAGGGGATTGCAGGACAAGAATGGGAGAATGATGAGGGAACTGCAGGACAGGAATGGGAGAATGATGAGGGGACTGCAGGGCAGGAATGGGAGAATGATGAGGGGACTGCAGCACTGAAATGGGAACGTGGGACCAGAGAGAATTGAGGGACCTCGAACTGAGAGGCTGGCCTGACTGGAGTGTCCCTGTCTCCCCCTTCAGGAAACAGAGAACTAACCTCCCCCTCTACCTGACCTGCACTTATGCCGTTAATGGAACTGGTACTTGGAACCTGTTTATTAAGACAGAATGAGGATGTTATTCAAAGATGTTCACACATGGCTGGTTCAGTGTCTGTCTGTCTCTGTCTGTGCCCCCAATAAGGGAAGCAGAGCCTTTAACTATGGTCTTCGTACAGACTCCTGGAGCCTGGGGTCTGATGGCCTTGGTGAGACTGAGCTGTATGACATACGCTAAGAACATGATGTAAGGAAGCAGGTAGCAAGGACTGAAATGAAGATAAAAAGTACGAAATATAAAACCAATAAATGAGTTAAATGAAAGAAAATAATTAAATAACTACAAATTAACTAAAGGGAAATCCCTCAGTAACACTAATAAGCACATAACTAAAGAACTACAAACCTGAAACTAAGGAAACACCGGGAAATACTACACTAGGAAAATTAAACAAGAAACAAAAGTACAATATAAAAACCATAACAGAAGACAAAGAGGACAAAAATAGGAAAACTAAGACAAACAAAACACTGGGGAAGAGAAAACCAAATAAATATAGTTAGTTAAACAGATGAGGTTAGTCTTTAACCAGCCTCAAACCCATATCAGGAGGGTAACAGTCTCTAAGCCACATACACATAGAGCTCATAGAGTTATGTGGCCTTCTGGGGAACTGAGAAAGCACACTGAGGTTGACGGGCAAGAGACATTGAGGAGGACAAGATGGCCTGCAACACCTGCTGACTAAATGAAGAGGAGACATGAAGGGCAGTGTAGGACAGTTGGTAACCCTGATTGGTCCGGCACAAATTAACCACTGAAGTGGGGCAAACCAGGTGCTGGTACTCCCCTTGTTGTTCAGTGTCAGCAGATATTTAGAGGTGCCAGTGTTCTGCAGTTTTTTTTGGTAGGGACCTGTGATATCTGGGATGAACTTCTCCACACGGGTGGTGAGGCTGTCCTCCTGGCATTGCAGGCAATCTTTGCTTCCATTTGGGTGTCATCCCAACTGACTAGAAAACAGGACTTCTTGTCCCAAACTGGAAATGGAAGGGTGATTGCCTGGATTGTGGCAGCTATGGGGGGATAACACTGCTCTCAGTGCCAGGTAAGGTCCTTGCTAGGGTCATCCTCAACAGGATCCATGATTACTTACTCTCCTACGAATGACCAAAGCAATCTGGTATTACGCCTAAGTCTACTATTGACCGCATCCTGGTATTGATGGTTTTCATCGAGTGCAAACAAGAATTAAAAACAGAATTTCTTTGCAGCCTTTGTTGCTTTTCATAAAGCATTTGATTCAATTGATCAAGCAATACTGTGAGACATCCTGAGGATTTGTGGGATCCCCCAAAGTTGCTGGACTTCATGGCTGTCCTATACATTGGAATTGTGAGTGCTGTGCAGAATGGAGGCAGAACTTCTGTGTCCTTCCTAGTTGAATCTGGGGTTCAACAGGGATGTGTTCTTGCTCTGACTCTGTTCAGTGCTGGCATGGATTGGGTGTTGGGCAGGGTCATAGGGTCCAGCGGCTGTGGAGCATCGATATGTGAAGAAAGATTCCCTGATCTTGACTTTTCTGATGATGCTGTAATCTTTGCAGAGTCCATGGAGGCTCTGATTGGGGCATGTGAATGTCCTGGATAAAAACCAAGATCCAGAGCTTTAATGATCACATCAGCAGTGTGTCTGTCTGTGGAGACAATGATGACCGCGAGGTCCACTTCACTTGGCAGTGACATTCATGTCTCTAGTGACTCTTCCTATAAAGTCATTAGTTGTAACAGGACAAAAGTCCAAGTCTTTAGAGTCCTGGTGCTTTCTGTTTTGCTGTGAGATATGGATGCTACCCAGTGGCCTGAGGTGAATGGTAAATGGACTGCATTTATATAGCACTTTCCTACTCCTACAAGTACTCAATGCGCTTTACAATACATGCCTCACATTCACCCATGGATACCACACATTCATACACCAGTGGCAGAGGTTGCCATGCAAGGCACCAACCTGCACACCAGGAGCAATTTGGGATTCAGTGTCTTGCTCAAGGACACTTTGATGGGGTCAGGAGGAACCAAGACTCAAACCTGCAACTCTAGTTGCCGAACAATAGCACTACCTCCTGCCCCACCATCTTCAAAGCACTCCAACAGCTACATTTTCAAAGCACCTGACGTTATAGATGTCTACAGCAAGATTATTTAATATTTTCACCTTACATGGTGACTACCCTCCTTTGATTGCATTTTCCACCATTGATGATGTACAGTAGTAACCCAGAACTAAGCTTCTAAGTACAGCCCGAGAGTTGTAGTTCAAACTACACAGCTTAATAACAGTGTTTGCAAACGTTCATTTGAACTATGGTTTTGGGAAATTGCTTAACTAAAATCTGGTCCTATATTTATGGAATTCAGAAGAATGCAAACAATATATACATGCATTGTTTGTAATGAACACAAATATAAACAAAATACAAATAACATTTAAGATAAACCATGTTAAAATGCAAGAGTAGCAAAAATTTTCAGGGATTGTAAACGTGTGAGGTAATGATGATTTACACATGTGCTGTAGTACTTAGGAGCAATTGTTGTTGGGTAGGAAAAAAGGGCAGAACATCTGTTATTTGAAGAGAAAAACATAGATGTGCTGGTATTATGTACCAGTGATTACTGGCCCACTTTGAGCACTGCACATAGGTAGGCCTACACAAATATTTTATTTTAGTAATGTCTTTGTCACGCTTTTGAAAATACCACCAAGATACGATATACCATGATATGATGTATGGGCAGTTTGATGGTATGAAAAATATAATACTGCCCAAGCATAAGTTGACATAGTCTAAACAAAGGCATTTAATGGCATGATGTTGTTTAAGTTTTGCGCAATTATATGTAGGTAAGCCTATGTCAGCTGTCTAATCATCAGTTGTTCGCTTAATTTCACACGACAATTTAGATGACTGTTTTATTGATGCTGTTGGAGTTTTATGCCCCATGGGAAGCTAAATAAAAATATTTTATTATTAGAGTGACCAGGTAATCTATGTCAGGGAGAACACAATGAGCCTACATCAGATTTTACACAATACATTAGAAGTGAAAGGCTCTTGTGCTTGCCAAAGTAGTTGAGTTTTTCTGTTACTTTAACAGGACTGCTTTCTTAATTGGAAGACTTATCTAGCACATTAGCATTAGTGACACATGCACGATTATAGGAGACTGACCATTCAACACATAGTATTTAAGTGAAATCCAGGTCCTTTTCATTGAAATGGTTGTTTACAAATCCTGTCCTAGCTCAAAGCGTCCTCCCTGATGTGGATTATCTGGTTACCTTAGTTGTTGTATGTTATTGTGTCATCATTTCACTTAAGACGGTAGCAGCTAAGGTTGCCGGTTTCATCTTTCTCAGTTAGTTGAACACAACGGACTTAGGCTGCTGTGTGATGATGGGTTCAGACTGTACCATCATTGTAATTAGTATTCGAATGATAAGTCTAATGTAACATTTCAACTGTTTTTTAAAAGGAGTTTCCACATATATACTGTACATGCATAATAACATATGTATATGTATACTGTGTGTGTGTGTGTGTGTGTGTGTGTATATATATATATATACACACACACACAACCAGTCAGTGGCGCAGATAGGATTTTTGAATTGGGGGGGACCAAGGATATTTTTTCCTTATGCAAAGATGGCAGATGCTGTTTTGTCCTGTACGTGGGGGGGACAGAACGAGGTCAATCTGAATCTGAAGTGAACCCATCCCATTCGTTCCTGGTGCTAACTGTGCGCCTGCTACCAGTCAAAAGTGTGTGCACGCCACAGGTGTTTACCACTTTTTCTTTTATTTCACAATTCATCATTTTTTATTATTGTTAAGCATTAGAAGGTCATAAACAAGTTTCCTTTATAACATGGAAAGAATATGTAACAGTGCATGCCTGACATCCTAGCACCTGGCTGTGTGGTGATGGCATAGTCAAATTCTAGACTGTTCTTTAACTTTAAATGCAATAGTTAATGTCCGTTGTAGAAAAAATGCCTCAAATTTTCTCTGTTCTTATAACTTCTAGCAGAAGTTGAATCAAAATAACAATTTCTTGCTATTAAAGGTATTCAAATGCTGAACATACTGTAATTTCATTTGTTAGCAAAGAATATTCAGTGTATTTTGTATTTATAGTAAATGGCGAGTGAGTAGCATGCAAACAAAAATCTCAGTGTGTGCATATACTGTATGTATATATATGTATGTGTGCCTATATATATATATATATATATATATATATATATATATATATACACGTTTGTTCCTCGCAGACCAACAATATACAGGGGACAGTGACTTCAATTATGGTAAGTATCATGAACCAGCCCTACCTTAACTGTGCATGTGAAAAAATAAACTTTACAGATTCTGGGATGCGTATTCCAGCAAAATACTGTAAGTTTAGTGAAAGAAAATTGAGAATCTTCGTAATTTTGCATTCCATTAGTTTGCCAGTGATAATACCTTGATCAAGTCCACACAATGTAATAAATATTAGACAACGGAGCAGCTGCTGCTTAGAGTTAAGTGACTTGTCATATTCCTTAGACTACGACACACTGAGGACTACTGGAGTTATTCTGGCTGTGGTCATGTTCGTGTCTGGAATCCTCATCGCTCTGGGTGAGTATATCACCATCACAAAGTTTCAACTTGGAAGCAGCGGTTGATGATCTGTATAATTGGGTCCAACATTACATTTGGATTAATTATGAAATGGGGCATGATGAAATGACAAAATGGATAAGGATGAGTCAGAATTTTATTTACTTATAAGTAACTAAAGGTCATAAAAATTTGGGTACTGTCTCAATCGAGCAGTAATTATCCAAAAAAATATACCTATCTCAAATTACGAGGTAGTCAGAAAATTGCAAATAAATATGTAAGTATTTGTAAATATGGCCCCAAATTTTGAGATTTCTTATGCTGTTCTCCATTCTTCTTCATTCTCCATTTAATTGCACCCCATGCCTCCTCCTCCTAATCCCTGTACATTTTTCTCCAACAGGTAAAAAATTAAAATGCTCGAAATCATCCTCCAAGTAAGAGTACACAGTTTCAGCTATGCATGTGGAATGCTGTATGCTTATTACGCAGGGGGGCAGCTATTTCCAACAAATCACAAATGAGCATCTGTGAGCTGGCAATCTTACCTTGGCCCAGTGATTCTCAAATTCTGCACGGGGGCACGAAGCACAACAAATCCTAGGTAGAAAGTGTTGCTAAAACATGTATGGAGTGGAGCAATGACGATTTCTGCTTATCGCACACGGATCAGTACTCTCCCTTGCTCGCAGCCACTGCAAACCGCTAGGCTCAATATCGCTCCCCACCGCAGTCGATTTTCACCCTGCTCCAATGAAATCACTCACCGCTCGCACCAAAAAAGAAAACAATCTGCATTGTATTTTAATTTTAGCTTAAACTGTAGCCTTGCATCTAAATAACTGAGCAGCCAAATCCTCATTCAAGCAGAAATGATTTAGTTCAAGATGTGAGTGGGTTGCCAACTTTGGTTTGTTGGCTGGCGTGCGATTTTCAATTCAAGACAAGTCTGCACATATATTTATGTGTATGTAATAGTTTGATTCCTTTGTAAATAGATTGTAGAGTTTGCAAACTACCCCAACGTTATTGATGTAGCTAATTTTAGGTTTCTAATGAAATAATATAGATTTGGTGTAAGATTTCTTGCGTGTCTCGCCAGATGGATTAGAATTGGGAACCCTGTGAAAGCAGAGTGAGAGATACAGGGATGCTGTAGTTTTATGGAAATATGTCGCTTAGTGCTTCTTCCCGCTCTGGCCAAAATCCGTCCGCGGTCACTCCCGCTGTGCTCGGCTCACTTGCTCTGAGCGGAACCACGGAACCAAAGTTTCTCAAGTGGGAGCCTTTGCTTTTTTTCCCACACAGTAAAACTAATGTAAAGTAAAACATGGAGAAGTTTCATAAAAAGCTTGGAGTGAGATTACATTAGGGGCAAAACGTCATCTCACGGTCAATGCGTGACACCTGAGCACCCTGCATACCACACTCATTGAATCTTGCTCTTACTCTTCCACCTTTTCCGCTCTCCATCGGTGTGTGTATCCATGTAATTACGTGCTTGCAGTGGGATCACACATAATTTACTTTGGAATTTACCCGGAAACAACAAATGCTATTTTACAATTGTTGGGAGGTGGTTATTAACTCAGTGTAACCCGGGACAGTTATGAACTCCGTGGAGAACTCCACTCCATATGCCTGTGCGTCGTTCACCTTGGTGAGCATTATCCCTTACTTCTCAGAGTGAGAAACACAAGGTGTGGTATGTGAACGTAAAAAGATATCAAAGCCGGAAATCTGATTATGGAATTTGAGGCTAACTCTACCACTGTGCATACACCATCATTTACTCCCTCAAATGATGGCTGTTGCTGCATGTGCTTGTACTAGCACCAATGAGATCTTTATCAGTCAGGAAATACTGCACAAGAGCTATCTTCTGTTAGTGATGTCCGATTTGTAAAACAAAACATTCTTTTGAATTGTTTTTTTTTTTTTCAGCGAACTGGTCGAACCGATTTTCAAATAAAAAAGGAATGTTTGGTAAAGTGCCCATCCCAATAGCCTTTGCTATATACTGTATGCTGTGGCTTTGGTGTTGGTTTTCATACTTTACTTAAAGCGTTTTAGACAACATGTTTACAAATTTTTTAAGGTACTCAAGATTTTATCAGGTGTTTGGAGGCTGACTCTCCATAAATATTTTTTAAAAAGCTAAAACTTGTTTACGTGAATGTTTTTCATTTTAAATATATATATACAATCGATATACATTCAAAAGACTTGAAGATGATAAATATTTTAATGAGAGAGTTTAATAAGAGTTTAATAAACATGCAGTTTCATTACAAATAACCAAACAAAGTGTGCCTTTTCGCCACACTTATTGGTGCTTTCTCTTTTCCATCGACTGCCAGTCGAGTACCAGTACCAAAATTTCCAGTACCAAAATTGCAAACCAGCTGGGGTACTTCTTTGGAAGTACTACTTGCAGGAGCATTCTTTGCAAATAGCCTGTCTCTGACACAAAATACCAAAGGTGCCTTGAAAACAGTTCCAATTTGAGAAAACAACGAAAAATCTAATTAAAAAAAATTAAATTGCAATCTGGTCAGAAGGACAGATACAACAAAAAGATCAAAATACCATGACAAGAAATTTTAAATGTTTTTCTTTAATATACTAGGACAGCAAGTATATAGGCCTCGCGTGCTGTCCTAGCGATGTGATTTTGTTGTAAAAATATTGGAGCATTCATAAAGCAAAAAGGAGTTCATACATTTCTCACAAACCCATCTAGGAGTGGTTTAAACAGTACGGATGAAACTGCAAGGATGAAAGCATGTACCCTCCACTGATTCTTTGAATCAAAAGTTCAATTCAATTAAATGAACATTTAGACAGAATCAGTTTTATAAATTGAATCGAATTTCCCATTACTACTTTCGGCCATATTTAAACTTTTGTCAACTGAGTGACAAACCCCCCTCATCTGGTGCCTTGTAGTGGAAGACCCAAGGAATTTGACCAAAGCAGTGCCTATCTGTAACTGCACATTAATTGTATATGTATCATATTTTTCATTCAATATCATCCTTGCTTTTAGCATACAAACAGCAGTTCTTCAAAACATAAACTATACTGTAATTCAGCGTAAAAAAAGAAATTGCCCATCATACAAAGTATAGGTAATTTCATCATTCACTCTATTCACCAATGGAGATTTTTATTACCTTTTGTTGTACATATACCAGGTTTCATTGTGTGTGTACATACAAATATAGAGGCATTTGATGAAAGGTTAACTACTTCCAAAGAGGGACATGACAGAAAAGGTTTGAGAACCACTGCCTTGGCCTGCTTCTCCCTCAGTTTAAGAACTGCAGCCCCATTTCAGAGACCAAACACTGTGTAAAAATGGTCAGCCTGACCAATTTTTTAACCTTTAGAAAGAAGGAATGCAATTCTTTCATCTACAGCACCTTTTTTTCTAGGAAGAGTAACTGAAATGTGTAGGAAATTTATCACATTTGGGACTATCATGCAAGTTTCACCTCAAAAATACTTTGTTTTTTAGAGAACTACATAACACCAAAATATACTATGTGGTCAAAATTATGTGGACACCCCTTATAAATATAAGAATTAAACCATATGCCTAATCATTCATGACAGTAAAGAAACCACAGTAAGTCATCTGATCACCCAGCATCAATTCCCAATATTAATGGCAGCAAATCCCATCAGCAATAGTGCAACATCTAACATAAAGCCTTCATAGAAGATTAGAGGCTATGGTAACAACAAAGAGTGTATAGCCTTCATATCTCACTAGCTGGTGCCCACATAATTCTGGCAAAATGGGATACTATAAATGAAATCTTCAAGTCAGAGCATATATTAAGCCAATATCTCTGAGTGCAATGACATCCTTCCCAGAGGTGGTAGCTTCTAAAATGATATATGTGTTTTGAAATGAGTCATATGTGTGTTGATAAGTTTTCATAATTAGATATATTTTGTACTCTTGTCATACAAATGATGCAGAAATAGACACTGATAAATACAATGCAGTTGAACTGCTGTGTTGATATACAGTATGAGGAAAAACTCTCAATAACTAAATCGTATCAAATTTGGATGACTAAACAGTAATACAAAAGTATTTATTTAAATATATATTGTAGATAGGGTTGTTTTTATTATTAATGGCTTGCCTGCAATAGATTCCTCAGTGAATGTGACTCAAGTTACTGTCTTATTAACACTACTAGGTTACCTGAAATCACATTGCTTCCCATTCAGGACATTGCTCTTGAAGTAGCCATGCACAATCAAAACAAGCAATTCTTTGTGTTACAGCACAAGCCCTGTCGAAAGCTCTCTGCCACCAAAGACAGAAGGTGAGATCTTGTGGTGATTGGGCGAGTCATTATAGAGCCACCACCAGTTGCTGTAGAACCACTAATCACTTCGTTTCTTGCAGTCCCTCCTCAGACAGTATAATAACACAGGTGTGCAAAGGCAGCAGATGACTGGAGAGTGGAAGATCAGATATCATCATTTTGTTGATTTCATCGGGCTGGAGATCCACAACATGCAGACGAGCATCAATTCTGCAGTCAAATACCATGCCATGCAACGTTTTGTAATTTGTACAACTACATAGGAATTCTTTGATTCTTACATATTGTATCATGCTCTGTGTGAAATATAGACAAACGTGGCTGCAAAAGGGCCCGACATGCTTAATATCCCAACCATGTGATTTTAACCACTGAGCTTTTCAACGAGGACACAGATCCCTAACCTGCAGAGGCAGACACTGCCCCAGATAAACCATGCATTCCCTTGTCCTGACCATTAGTCATTTCATAATCTGAGTGTCTTACTTTAAGCAGTAATATAGTGGCTAGGGCTGCTAGATTATGGCAAAATCTTAGTCACATTTACTTAACACAATTACACATTGGCTTTGGAAATATCATGCATTTATTGAAATTTAAAAATTACGTTTTAACAGTGTTACAACACAGGTCGAAAAAAAGGTGATATTCCACTTCTGGCTCACAAGACAACAAGAAGTTTATTAAAGAAAAAAGACACACTGGGGTAAACTACAAACAGAAGGACCACAGGGGGTCAAAACTGAACAGGAACAGAGCAGACGCAGGCACTTAAATGGAAACAGGTAACTGTCTAACGAGAGGGCAGCTGTGGAACATGACAATTAAACAATCAACCGAGAGCACAACAAGCAACAGGTGGGGTGAGTTACAATAATGAGCACAGAACTAGGGATTTCTAACAAACGCTGAAACTAGGGAACATTAACCACACTGGGAATACTACACTAGGATAAGTAACATGGAACTAAAATACAAACAGGCCTGGAAGTGAACAGGACTAAAAGCAGGGCAAACCTGTAATTAGGAAACAAAACAAAGTAACAAAAACAGTAAATACAAATAAACAGGTGAGACTGGCCCCTGACCAACCTCAAACCGATGACCAGAAGGTGAATGGTTTCTGAGAAACACACTCAACCCATTAGGCTAAGGGACTAAAAGACAGAAGGAACGAGATGGCTAGGGACTTCCTGGTCAAAACTGAACGAGTAAGACAGGGTCACATGACCCTGACAAAACACAAAAAATGTACAAGAAACAAATCAAAAGGAGCTGGAAAGGGGTGCACTAAATGTATAACACAAGACAAAATCATCGTGAAATGAAATGTGGTACAATAGTTGTTTTATCACAATTAATTTGTTTTGATAATCATTGAAAGCCAAAACGTAATTGAAACTAAAATTTGATTAATTGCCCAGCCCTACTAGCAAATATTCATTATTATAAAGCCTCTTTGGATTAAGTACCCTACCAAGCTCCATGTCTGTCCTAATGCTTATGAACTGTGTTTTGAACTATCGCATTACTCATTTTTGGGAGGTTTTGGTGGCCCCAGAGGAAATGCCATGATTTTTATTGCAGGAAAAGGAGTCACATTTTCCCTTCCCCTCATGCTGCTACTGTACACCTCATTTGGCAAATTAGTAAATATGTAATGAAATCACCACTTACCTACATATGAAAGTGAGTGACTGCTGTTGTTATATAATACAAAGTTGTGGGATGTTTCATGTTTTATTACCATATATTTATTAAGCATTGCGTCTAATATTGCACACGCAAAGCTTAAATTATATAAATGCATTTTCAACAGACAACTTTTCTTCAAGATGGCATGTTTATGAATGTAAGGGCTCACATACTGTACATATCATAACCAAAATAATTACTACTGTGCATGAGATAAAATTTTGTACAATTTAAGCTAGTTTTGGAACAGAAGTGACATGATTCCAAGCTTATTCATGTCTTGGAAGTACCTTCTAAGCTGGTACTTCAGAACAAATGGGCCATGAGACTAGCCAAAAAAACAGAATATATCACAAGCATGAGAAAATAAAGGAACTGAGGAAACACAAAGCAATCGTATTACTAATTTTAATGCTGCTGGTGAAGATTGATTATGCTAGGAATACATTCAGCATTATAATAGAAACTTACTGTAAATGAAGTATTTCAACATTTAATTTTGCAACCAGAACACCACAGATAAGAAATTTGCATTGGAAGACCAAACATCATTCAACATCCTTCTTACTGTATACACTGCCTAGCCAAAAAAAAAAGGTCGCCGTTTGAATGTATATCAGCAAAGAGCCAATGGGAGGATCATTATTATAGTCCAGCAATGTTATGCAGCAATAAAGTCAGCTGAGTGCCTGAATCTACTGAATGGCCAGGTTACACCTCCATCCATTTTTTTCCTCGGTTGGCTTGGGCATATTCCAGGACAAGAATGCCAAGATACATTGAGTTAGAATTGTCAAAGACTGGTTAGGGAGCATGAGGAATCATTCCCATGCATGACTTGGTCACCACAGAGTTGTGACCTTAACCTCATTGAAGGTGTTTGGGGTGTGATAAAGGAGGCTTTATGGAGGTTCAACTCACTTGTCAATACAGTATCTCGATGAGAAATATATGTAAATCTGGATGAAAATAAATGGTGAGATGTTGCATAAGCCAGTGGAAACAATGTCATGACAAATGTCCACCATAATCACAGCTAAAGGCAAAATTCAAAAGGCAACATTTTTTTGACCGGACAGTGTATAATTTCAAAGAAAGTTGCAATTTTTGCAAAACGTATTTTTTTCCCCAAGCTGCACTAAAAATGTATTGTTTCATGTTAAACTATTAAATTCCATGAATGCTCTTCTTATTTATATTTCTTTACTTTATGCATAATAAATATATGTAAAAAAAATTGACATTTAGTTTGATGTCTGTACTGCTGTCTAGACTCACTTTTTGTTCAGTGTCACAACTGATTAATTTCTGTCCAGAACAAAGAAATTATGCATGCATAACGTGCATGTTATTTGATACATAATTAATGTGCGAAAGGACTCAAACACAATCATAGACAATCAGCAGTGTACCACTGAAACTACAGTTTGATGAATAGATGGATGGATGGATATAGACATATAATTTCACAGATCTTAGCATCCTTTCAACATAGATTTATATAAGAACACCCTAAATGTTATAAAGCTTACTTTATGTACTTCATCACAGATGAATGGTTAATCTTTTGTATAATTAAGCTGATAACTAAGCTTAGCCATTGCATGACAATATTAATGATGCACAAACACATTATGCAAATTAACAAGAATATTTAAATTCAGAAATCATAAGATAGAAACAGGTAAAACTTGATTGTTAGGTTCAAGAATCATACCTGCCTAATCTCAAGGGAGATCAAAGATTTTTCCTTTTTCTCGATAAAAACGAATTTCACCTTTATACAGCACCCTCCACAATTATTGCCACCCCATTGTAAAGATTTGTAAAAAGGGTTAATAAAAATCCACCTTTTGATGAAGCAGAAATTTCTAAAATTTAGAAATATCCAACCTTTCATTAACATAAATTCATTCCAAGAAAAAAAGAAATAATTATCTTTTAAAAAACCACATTTGCCACAATTATTGGCCCCTTGGAAATAATAGTGAACACAATGTAAATGAAGCATGTTTCTCCTGTAAATTGTACATCTTTGAGCTGAGTGCAGTGAATAGGAATCTTCAAGCTGTAATTCATGACTTCCTGGTTAACAGGGATATGAACATGAGGCGACACAGTGCCAAAATTCCCTTAGTCATCCATCAACATGGGAATGATAAGAGAAACTGGAACTGTTACAAACCTGCCTGGAACAGGACCCAATTTTATTTTTCTCCAAAGGATGACTTGGTGAATTACAAGACCAAGTAAAATCTTGGGGTTACCACGTTTCTAAAAAAACTATCAGACTCCCCTTTCTTGCTATCAGATTATTTGGAAGATATGCCAGAAAAAGCTTTTTTTTGTCAGTTAACCACAATCTTAAGCACCTGGAGTTTGCAAAACACTACTACAACGACTGCAACCAAATTCAATGGTCTGATGAAACAAAAATGGAGCTTTTTGGCAATAAACATGTTGGGTTTGGCGTAAAAACAAAGAAACTGTAGCTATAATGAAATTAACCTTATCCCAAATGCAAAATCTGGTGGATGTTCTGTGATGCTGTGGGGCTGTTTTTCCTCGAAAGACCCTGGAGACCTCGCTAGGGTACATGGCATTATGGACTCCATGATATACCAGGACATTTTAAATCAAAATTTGGCTGCCTCTGCCAGGAAAGAAACATTGGGCCGTCACTGGATCTTCTAGCTAGACAGTAATCCTAAGCACATGTTGAAAACAACACAAAAATGGTTAGCTGACCACAGAATGAAGCTTCTGCCATGGCCATCTCAGTCCCCTGACCTGAACCCCACTGAAAACCTGTGGGCTGAGCTGAAGAGGAGAGTGTACAAGAGAGGGCCTCGGACCCTGGGTGATCTGGAGAGATTCTGTTCAGAGGAATGGACTCAGATGCCCTGCTCTGTATTCTCCAACCTTATAAAATTTAAAGCAGGGGTTCCATTAATCGTAGCACATATGTGTTTTTGTTGATAATAATTATTTCTTGATGAAGGATTTGTTTTTCTTTCAATAAATTTATTTTAAGAAAAGGTTGGATTTCTCTCATTTTTTTCATAGTAATATGAAACTACTTCATGAAAAGGTGGATTTTTACTAACCGTTTTTACAAATCTTTAGAAGGGGTGCCAATAATTGTGAAGGGCACTGTATATTAAATTTCATAGCTGCAGACGAGGTAGGATTGGAATTGCCAAACCAAAGATTCTCGTGCCTCCTAAAATCATGCAAATGCAGTCACACCACAAGGATGTTATAAATAACATGGATCCCACAGGAAAAATATGAAAAGTTAAAGAACTAAGGCACAGGTTCCCTTGATTTAAATAAAAATAATTGTATTTAACAACTGAGGTTTGATTTGTGAAGCACCAGCACACTGATACAGTGTGATGCATGCTTATGATACATTATTTCAATGAACCAATATGGTTTCAGATAGTAATAATGATACTTGCCATTATTCAGCGATTTCTCAGAAATCAGACAAAACCCAGAGTTTCTCTCTGTAAAAGTCCTAACATATGCTTTAACTTCAAATTATTTATTCTGGACATATTGTCTATGTCCCTTTCACCTCAATATATATTTAGACATATTCCTATAAAACTAAAGTATGTTTTACCCAATAAATAAAGCAAACATTATCAATTGATGTGAACATGAAGAAGTCCTAAGAAAAAATCTAATACTAATGAATCACTCACATGATAATCAGCCCATTAACATTACTTGTTCTTTGGAAAAAAAACACAGGACCGACAGTAGATTTAACCTTTAGAAAAAACAAAGTGCAGCCAAATAACTGAAAGGTCAGTTTGAAATTTCACTAGATACACTATGTTTCAGACAGAAGATTTTAAGTAACTTTTCTTAAAAGAAAATAAGAATATAACTGTCTGATCATACACTGTGGAAATACACTCTAGAATAAATTAGAGGTGCTATGTGTGAAAATGGTCCTCATAAGAAGATACAATTAGATCCCCCTTCTTTAGTAAAGAAGAGGGAAAAACTATGGGACTGCAAAGTAGTCCATGTCACTCTTTGTCCTGTAAGGATGTAATACGCCGTCGAGAGGCAGCATTTCGCTTTTTGAGGAGGAACTTCAGCTAATCAGAAAACAAGAAAAAATTCAGATGATCAGTCAAATCCAACAAAATGACTAGACAGTCCAATTAGTAAAAGACCATAAAGCCTAAATGACCATTTCCTTTCTTGCAGACAACAAGGATAGCAAATATCGCAATGTTTGCGCTGAAATGGGTAGGATGGCTCACCTGTTCTCCCTTTTCCCCACTCTGCAGCAGGTGCGCGGGCTGGTCGTTCTCCAGGTTGCGGATGCTGGGATCAGCTCCGTGATTCAGCAGTAAGCGGATCATCTCCTCCTGGTGGCAGCTACCGTGCAAGCCGGCTGCCATGTGCAGAGCAGTGTTACCATGCGCCTACAGTAGGGGGCAGAGAGAAATAAGAAAACATCACCCATAGAGTGTAATGTGAATAACTGCTCTGGGTGAGACAGCTAACAAAGTTATTTGATGTGGAGGTACAGTATGAGGAAGGAATAGGTTCTCTTTCAGGGGAAGGTGAGTGTGAAGTGGAAATGAGAGTAACACTGGCAAAGAGGAACGAAAACAAGTGGGGGCTGTATGTATGGGGGGAAGAGAGAATGCTGACCAGCAGACAGCTTGATAAAACACAGCACAACAAAAGCCAGTTGACCTTTGACTTTTCTTAGTAACTCCAAACTGAAGACTGTCAGTGAGGCTACTGTTGGAACCTTTATTGAGTGCTCTGGACCAATTAGGGAAAAGTTATAGCTGAGGGAATGTGTTGGGGCCAAGAGGAAAGAGCATCTTAAATTAGGACATGGCAGAAGTACAAATTTCAGGACCTGAAAGTAAAAATTCAAACCAAGATTTTATTTCAACAAAGCAATTGAGTACAAAGACTTACAGTCACAGAGTACTCAATTCAAAACCTTGGTCTGAATTTTTACTTTATGGACTTTCTGGTCTTTGTTCGAGTACCATGATAGCGCATAATGTGATGAGAGCCACTAACCTTCATATTAACGAACGCCTGTGTGTCTGCCAGGTCAATCTGCAGCAGGATTTGCACCAGCAATACATTGCCTTCCTTCACAGCCAGGTGTAGAACTGTCTTGTTGCTCTTGATGTCCTGGTGAATGACAGACACTATTATGACTAAAGACAAGAAAGGCACTGGATGCACAAACTGCATGAGCTGCACATCATATACCATATACAGAGGCATATCACTCACATTATGTCATTTTAGAATAGAATAGAATAGAATAGAATAGAACAGAATAGAATAGAATAGAATAGAATAGAATAAAGATACTTCATTCATCCTTATGGGGAAACTGTATCCCATCTAGTTATCCATTAAATACAAAGACACATAAACAGGTGAGAGATTTGGGGTCAGACTGCAGGGTTCGCCAGGGTGCAGCACCCCAGGAACAAATGTCATAAAGGGCCTTGGTCAAGGGTCCATTAATCGAATATAAATCATGTAGTTTGTACCAAATGCTGTCCCCAAAGATGGCCTCACAGACTACTCTAGTGTCCAACAAGGACAATAATTGTTCCATGATACATGAAATATCTGGGTTCGCCTTAGTCGGCACTGTTTTCATCTTCACTGGCAGCATGCAGTTCACTGTTGCTAGTTTAAGTTAAAAAAAAGGCTCCCTTCAGAAATTCCACACTTTTTTCTCCCTACCAGCTCCCTGCCAGAATGTCCACATTTTTGCTTCATTTCAGTTCCAAACTGGGGGCTGTCTGGGTGTCCCCCAGGATGCATACTGTAGCCTCACCTGGCTGAGCAGGCAGGCTCCAGAACTGAGCAGCAGCTGGATGCAGGAGAGTTTGTCTTCAGCCAAGCTGTGCAAGCTGGAGTCAGACAGGTCAGACATCGGGGCAAAAAAGGACTTCATGGTGGCACTATGGGAGATGGCTGCACAGTGCAGGGGAGTCAGCCCTGAGGTAAAGACAGACAGAAAAGCAGAGAATTGATGAACAGACTCCTTCAAGCATAGTGTCATAGATTTGTCATGCTCTACAATATGACTAATAAAATCATAACATTGGAAGAACTACATATTAATGGGGTCAAACCAAAAACATCTGTGATATTCAGCATATGACAGAGACATTACGCACTGCACCAGCTTTGAACCCATTTGGATTTTCAAATTCATAATCACATAATGCATGCATAATATTTTATGTTACATGGCAGAAATTTATACTTACATACTTTACTATGAAACCAGAAATACTCTTTGATTGTCTGACATAAATTACAATAAATGCAATGATCATCATACACTACATTGCCAAAAGTATTGAGACAACCCTCCAAAAAAATTTATTCAGGTGTTCCAATCACTTACATAACCACAGGTGTGTAAAATCAAGCACCTAGGCATGCAGACTGCTTCTACAAACCTTTGCAAATGAATGGGTCGCTCTCAGGAGTTCAGTGAATTCAAGTGTGGTACCGTGATAGGATGCCACCTGTGCAATTCATTAATCCATTCGTGAAATTTCCTTGCTGCTAAATATTCCTTGGTGATGTGATTATTGGTGATTGTCCTGCCTTTGAATCCTGGGGGGTATTCCATGAAAGTAGCTAACAAAAGCCAGACTTACGCGAAAAAGTGAGACTCACATGAGCGGCATCT
>JABFEB020000132.1:21482302-21493890 GCA_019775895.2 Stomatorhinus ivindoensis
GGTCTTTGATTATGTGTGTTATTAGGCAGTCAAAGGACAAACAAAACCTTAAAATGGTCAATGTAACCTGTTGGCAAATTCAGCCTTAATGGATCATTACATCTGTGACCCATCAGTTTTCCAAGAAACATCAGCTTTCACTATGACATAAAATATGTGTATGAGAATGATAAAGATAGCAGGTATGTTTGCCACTGAAGCATTTAACAAGTGTTATTTATTGAATGCTGTACAAATACAAACAGTATTTCATAATTTGTAAATAAATATACAAATAAGCATTTACCTTCAAAATTGCGAGCCTCCAGGTTCACATTCAGTCCCGTGGAAAGAATTGTCTGAGAAATACAATGAGTATCAATAATATTTTTCTACATGCCACTTTTAAATATTGAGTTACTGGCCTGTAATTTAAGACTAGACAATCATTGTCAAGACAAATTTTGAGATGTTTGCTGCATTTGTAAACTGCCAGTTATTAGTTATCCCTTAGTTCAACCAAATAGCCATCCATCCATCTACCCATTTTCTGAAACCGTTTGTCCTGTACAGGGCTGCAGAGGGTCTGGAGCCTATCCCAGAGATTATGGGTGCAAGGCAGGTAATAACCCAGGATGGGGCGACAACCCATTACAGGGTACACTAACAGCATTCACACCTGCAGCCAATTTGGCCACTCCACTTAATTTCAACCTGTTTTTGGGCTGTGGGGGAAAACTGGAGCACCCAGAATAAACCCCACAATGACACAGGAAAAACACCCCAATTCCTCACACATACGTAGAGCCATGGAGAAGGCTCAAACCCTGGTGCCAGAGGTGCGAGGCAACAGTGCTAACCAGGGCACTGAACCAAATAGTTAAAGTGCATAAAAATACATTTATTACCTACATAATCTCTGTTACAATATTTCATATTTATCAAAAATTAGTTTTATTTGGCCAGTGTTTGCACACACAAGAATTTGTCTTCAGTTGTCAATAGCTCTTGTGCATACAGCAGATACAAATAAACTTAAGACAAGACAAGGGTCATATACAATCCAGTTGTTAAATACACAGTGGATGTGTTATCGATAAATGTATGAAGAATAACAAGGTTGCATTTTGCTTGATATTGTTTAATTAACTGAATGTCACAGCACAGATGTGTTTTGATGTATCTGCTGTGATGTTCAATTAATTAAACAATATCAAGCAATGTATGACCTTTTTTGTTATTTTTCATAGTTTCTTTTTTGCGGTCAGTACTCTTATATACTGCTATATCATTAGAAGTGAAGCCTGCACTTTAATGATAAATGTATAAAAAGGCAGGAAGGACTGCTAGTATAGATATGGTATGTACAAAACAATACAAGAGGTACAATATGGAAAACATGAATGACTAATAAAATTCCTATAATTTTATTGCTAATAATACTAAATATTGTTGAAAGCATGAGACTCTGGAGTAATATGGGTGAGAAAAATAGAAAATAGAAATATTCTTCCTGAACAAAAATTAAAAATCTTCGATGTTTGTATACTTGTCACTTGCCTCACCTGCATTACTCTGGGGAATCCATAGGTAGCTGCTAGGTGGAGTGCAGTCTGACCCTTATCATCACAGGCATTGATGTCCGCCCCCAGCAAAAGAAGGTCCTGGACAATTAGTGACTGATTTGCTGTCGCCGCTACCAGCAGAGCAGTCTGGGTGAAGAAAAAAAAAAAGAAAAAAAATTAAATGCAAATGTAATCATGAACTTACTTTACTTGTACAGTCTATGAGGAAGTGGTGTAAAAAAATTCTAGTCATGCACTTACTTAGCCGACAAAAAACTAGATTACATTTTGAAAATCAAATCTGAAAAATTCCCTACTTAGAAACTATAAACATTATTTTGATTTTAGTGGATTTTTTATGGAAACATACAGGCACAAAACACCATGGTTTGGTTCAAGACTGCACAATGTTGTTGCAAGGGACCTGCTGATGATCAGCCCAAATCAACGGACATAATGGTATTCTTATAGGGTGTTTTATCATAGGTCCATTAATTAAAGATAAAGATAAAGATATTCTTTATTGTCATTGTCACTGTCACGTTTCACCGGGTGAAACGTGCCTGGATATTAGCGGCGTCGGGTAGGCAAGACGAGAAGAGGCAGGAATATCCAAAAAGCGGGGTTTATTTACGGAAAAACACGGGTAAACGCCACGAAACATCACAATGACCGAACTGGGGATACGAACTCAGACGCAGACTAAATACAGAAGACTGACAGGGAACTAACAGGAAACAGTGGAATACAATCAAACGGAAGCACAACAGGTGGTTTCAATCAGGATTGAACACAGGGAACAAGGGGGGCGTGGCACACACGAGGCTCGAACGGACGGAGCGTGACAGTCACTTGAACAACAAAATTGAAATTAGGGTTTATTAGTTATTTCTGATATGGTCATTTCCTATTATTATGTGACAGCATTGTAGGATTTTCGGTTGTACTATTCTTTGTTGTCTGTAAGCTCACCTGCTAAATGTTTTTGTGCTGGAGACTGAATAAGTTAGCTTTAAGTATCATTGGAACTGTTTTCCATAACTGAGAATCTAGAATCTGCATAAGATGCTTAGAACTCATGAGCTGCTCCCCTGGTACAGAGCAAAAGACAAAACTATTAAAATAATGGAGACGACTGCATTGGACAACTAGCCATTCTCCATAGTGAGGGGCAAGAAATTTCATTTGCGCATTCAACATTATCTCCATAAATAAGGGACGTGTCTTCCTCTGGGGTCCCCAATCATCAACCGATCCAAAAATACAGATAACTCACATCCAGTATTGGTTAAAAATGGGAGGCAACATATTTTACAATAGGAGATAAGTAAACAGCTGCTGTCCGTTTCATAAAATACGTGATGGATGGCAGCTGTATGTTAAAGGGTTTCAAAGTGCAAGGTACATTGATGCAACAGGTGACATTTAAATATATAAAGCTGTCTAGCAGATCAATCTTTCGTTTTCCACATACAACATCATTCCATTAATTTGTGCTGGTAAGTTTTAAAACTAGCTGGATTGAAGGGAGAGGACAGTAGCTGACTTTGGGACACTCATGTCCGCAATAACACAAAGAAAATTTGTCGTTCTCTCAATCGGTGCAACTGAACTTGTGCTTATCGCACGCTCACTGATGAGTCTGGATTTGACCAAGAACTCTATCAGCGCTCAACTGCTCATCCTGCTAGTCCCAGATGTAGAAAGTTGAATTTCACCCAGTTTTATAAATCACTGAATTTTTTGGTGGCGTAATTGTAAAGCAAAAATAAAAAGATTGAATGTTACCTCTTGAATTATGAAGATGGAATTAAAACGCTTCAAATATTTCCAACTGAATTTGGTGTCTTGAAATTTATTTTGAGGTGAAAGGGAATGAATTGAATTCAGGTGACTGAATTATAAAAATGAACTTAATAAACTGTAAATTTTGTAACTGAATTGTTGAAACCAAATATTTTTGCATTGATTATTTTACCAACAAAATTACAACTGAAATATTTTCAACTGAAATATTTGATGATTAGATGTACATTAACATTAAATTACAGGCTCTAAACATTTAAGCATTATTTAATGCAGTGCATTGTTGGTCAAGCATTATTAAAAACAATGCATTTTTACTGGATTTGTTTAATTCATGGTAATTTGCATGAACGACTTTTGTCATTAATTTACTTACATACTTTTGCCACTTTACAGTAATATAATTCTCGTTAATTTTCAGCCTACTGTCTTGAATTTCTGTATGGATGCTCACATATGGCACATACCTTTCCTTTATGTTCTTTGGAATCTAGCTTGCCAAGGTCCCGCAAGTTTTCCGCAGCTGCAAAAGCATACTCCCTCAGCCCCTTTGCCGTGTAGATATGCAGGATCCTGAAAGGAGCCAAATAACTGGTTATCTGAAGCTGTACCATCTCAACATGGCAAAGGTCCCCATGAGTAAAATTTGGGTAATAAATTTTTCCTTCTATTGACACCTTTATTCCTCATATACCTTTGTTGAGGAGTAAAATTTCATGACACAAAGATTCATCAACATTTATACCTCTAAAACAGGAAATACTCTCATACTTCAAACACAGAGAAATTTTGGACTCAAATTTGAGCATATGCATCCTTGACCTGAACTGAACTTTAAATTGGCCTAGTGAAGCATCTAGAACTTTACTTTAAGTCTACCTCAGACCTTAACTATCTCTGCCACTTACGTGTCTCCATCTTCATCCTGCCACATCTTCTTACTGTAGTCCATTGTCTGAAGGGACATTCGTGCCTCATCCAGTTTCACAGCATCCATCTCTTCCCCGAATCCCTGAGGGCTTGGGGCCCCATGACTATGGAGGCTACTTACAGGTGTCCAAGAGTAACTCAGAGACTGCTGCACCCCCGAGTGAACTGAACCAGAAAGGGTCACTGTCATGGGGCATTCTAACTAAGGAGAGAACCAAAAAACAACATAGGAATATATATATATATATATATATATATATATAAACGTGTGCACGCACGCACACACACACACACACCTATTCTTATGATTTTAAGAATTCAAGAAAAATATATTCATGTAACATGTAATGGTGGGCACTTACATAGCGATGGATGCTCATGGCACAACTGTAATCTGGTTGCTGTGTGGTGAAGCTTGGAGTCAGCCCAGGGCTGTAGGCCTGACTCTGGCCACAATCCAGCGAGGACGCCACAGTGTTAAAGTAGCCTTCCACAGAAGGAATGAGGCAGTCCTGTTGCAAGTTTGAGCACTGAGGGGAAATGGGATGGTTCCATGTGCTACTGGGTGGTGGCAACATGGGCCCCACAGCTCCCATGATGCCCTGATAGCTGCAATTACCACCTAAAAATGAAGACACTTCAGTATAATTTTGCGATTCATTATTGTGCATTTGCAAAGAGTTGGACAAAAGAATGAGTATATTCACTGTATGATATGTGAAAATGCTTTCCTGGCATTGCATTTTGTGATTACCTATTTGGGTATCCTGTTCCGGCAGTGACACCTACGAACAAACAGCAGAACATACAAGATACTGATTGTTTCAAATTCACACACATACATGCAATGAAAAGAAATACTCTACATCTCTATAGCCTATATGGAATATTTACTCACAGGGACAGAAGCAGCTGCAATTGAAGTGGTCACCAATGAGAATGAGGAGGTTGAGGAAGATGGGGAAGTAGCTGTTTCTCGCTTCCTCTTCTGCTCCAGGAGTTTCTTAACAGTGGGCAGTGAACACGAATTTTCCTTTGGCGCTGTAGAAATAATTAAAAGTCAGTCTAGAATGTCAGCTAGGTACAAATCAATCCATTAGCCTGTTTCGTTTTAGACATGTTCATGTTAATATGTCTTGTTTGTCATTACTTACTCATCCATCCATCCTCCAACCACTTATTCAGTACAGGGTCACTGGGCAATCATTAAAACAGTGTAACATTATTGTAGTTGTTGTTCATTAAAACTTTGAATATATTAACATGTAAAATATAATAACTGTTTGGGACAAATAAGTCCAAAAACTTCCATACTTACAGCAAAGATTTCAAATTCTTACTAATATTAATGTATCCAGAAAGAGAATATTGTTGTTTAACTCTCTCCTATGTAGCCTTTCAAAGATGTTACTTATTAAAATGAATTGTTTTTTAAAATAATCCATGATCCTGACCAGGTTGCTTTCAATATAATGTGTTTTTTATCATACACATAAAGAAAAAAAATCATGTGCATACAGGAAATCATTTTATGACAGTACAAACAGATCCCCTCTCTATCTAGGTGACATTATAGCAGTCACTGAGTAATCTTTCCAGGAATTTAAGAACATCAAATTTAAATAATCCTGTGTTATATTATTTGTATCACATTCTACTGATCATTTCCAATTAAACATAATTTGCCATAAAAATTATATTTTGAGAAGTGCAGTTACTCAGTTATTGTCAAATACCCTAACAGCATTTTGGTGCTGAAAATCTGATGGTTAGTTTGAGAATGCAATGAATCCTGTAGGTTTTCACGAAGGACCCTTTAACAATTAATGCTATAGGCTACTCAAAGATTAAGCAGACCAGAATAACAATCAAGGGGAAATTACTTTATGTACCCTTGATTCAGAGGTTAAACCTCTGCTGCCAGCATGTCATACTTTTTCTCAAGTACAGTCTACTGTATGGACAATGACCGGGACTGCTATAAATGACTATGTATTATAAATAAATCGACCATCTACTAAACGACAAAAAAATTATATAGCTACATAGAAAGATAAACAGACAAGCACCCAGGTGGATGCTCTTCATTAGCGATCATTGGAAGTCCTAATTTATATTGAGTAAGCAAGTATATAATAATAGGCTATTCACATGTATATGTATATGTAACCTGAACTTTTAGGTTTAACTTGACGTCAGTAATAACTTTAATCAACATGAAGAAACTGTTTACTCATAAGACATGCTTTATCTAGACTAAAGAATGTTGCTGTGCTTTGTACACATGTCAGTAAAAGAACCTTCACTAAGAGTTTTTATGTCCATACACTAGATGAAGGCTGCGGAGTGCGCTTCTGCTATACTGTAATATTGAATACTGGACCTATGAATTAGATCCCTGCAGGTAGTCTTGTACACCTCTTCATTTTTTAAAATATGTAAACGCAGAAAAAAAAATCACTTTCAGTGTTACAGTATGGTACTTAACTATTTTACCCTCAAGCCCCTTTTTCAATGTCGCTGAAGAACTTACTATGGCTATAGCCCGTGTCTTTAATATATTCACATTTGGAAATAGTATTTTATAGGCCTAAACGCTAATTATATTTTGATCACAAAGGTGTTAATATGTAGCTGGTTTAATAGCTACATAATGACTGCATATACTACATGCTACCATACCAGTACACGGTTTGGTAATACATATTCTCATAATGTTCCATAACATACACACATTTTTCCGGGTTACATTCAGACACTTAATTTTGCTACTTTGAAAAATTCTTATTCAGTTAACGAAAAAAAAACTACCTTTTCCTCTGTGATTGCAATTTCCCATCCTCCATTTCAATAACTGTTTACATTGGCTCGTCTGTACGTTTCATTTCCATCCAATGATAAAAGAAAATACGAATTTGTTACAAAACGCCAGTACCGGAGGTTTCCAGACGCCAACAAAGTTTCTCTGAAATATAGACCCCAACAAAGAGAGATAAGATACATTTCCGCCAAAGACGAAACCGCCTGCGGAGTGACGGTGAGGAACGTATTCCAGTAGGAACAGTGGCAAGAGACACCTGCGCTTCACAAGAAGCTCTCTATGGAGGATGTTCTCACTGTTTCTGTGACGCTCCTTCTTGCGGGCTCCGTTACGCTTACTGCAGCAAACCACACATCTTCCTGCCCTCGCCCCGGAACACAACAATATTGCCTATGCTTTAGTAACTACTCATGCCCTAACTGCCGTATTATGCGATACACTGACAAAACAACACCGCTGAGCTCATGGAGATGTTGAAGAGTCTTACGTTGAATATTAAAGCCACCAGTAGTACATTCACATTCTTTTTACTGTAAAAGGTAACCGGAATCCTCTTATAAAGACATCATAAGCAGCCTTGGGGAAGCAAGATTTTTAGGATTACAGGAATTTCCTAAAAAGAGAATAGTGAACTTTCTTTGTCGTGTTCAATGTATTGCAGCTTATTTAGAAGTTGTGTGAGCTATTATAACAGATATCTGGTAAGGGCAGCATATGGTAAGGCAGGCCGAACTGCTAGCTTAAGGTATATGAAGCTAAAATTCCCTTAATACTAGTTACAATATAAACTTGAAAACAGCCACAGGGCCATCACTGTGTTTGTACTATAACAGTACTGCCAATTAGACAGCAAAAAATATAATTAGTCCTTTATATGGGAGTTTAGTGGATATTACTCACTGTTTCTAGGAATCATTGTCCTAAAGGAGTAATAAACACCAGGAAAATCAAAGTTTTATTTCCATATCTTATGTACTTTAAAAGCTTTCTTTAGTCTATAATTTCACTAGTGTTATAAAATAGAAACTGACATTCAATCTCAGACTTTACATTCATCTATCCTTCTTTTAAGAGATTGTTCTCTTCATGGTCACCATTAGACATTACACGATGTATACACTTCACTTCAGCATGTTAGTAGTTTCAGTAATTTCCTGGATAAATCACCCTGTAATGCCCCAGTCTTTCTGTTTCTTTAAGTCTTTTTACTTTCCATTTCATCTGCAAAGTGCAAAGTGCTACTATAGCATATAGTAATCTCCCATACACCAGCTGTTTGTAGTCAGTTTAATCCCAGTGTTACTGATAAACCACCATAAAGCAATGTTTTAAACTTCTCCTTTCAAACTTCACATTGCCTTCACATTTGGAAAAGATGTTACGTTAGTCACACACACACACACAGGCACACACACACACACACACACACACATGTTGGGTAAACATATCTTTATGGGGACTGCTCATTATTTTCTATGGGAAAAATTCTTACGCTGGCTATTACAACCTTTCATTGCAGTCATAAATTTCTGTTAAATTGAGTTTTCCCTTATGGGGAGCCATAAGGGTGAAAAACGGGTATTCATCACGTTGTGGGGACATTGTGTCAACATAAGGTAAGGTACAACCGCTCACACACAGACACACACACATACGCTACACACATATCCCAACACCTTACTGGATTCTTTTCATCAGTCTTTCTGGCTACACGTTTATTAAAAACACGCAGTCTAAGTTAGGACGTGACAGGAGGACCTTGACATATAGCTTCCTTGAAGTTAAGCCACTGATCTTCTGTTGTGTATAGATAAGGCGAGTGGGCGATGTGCTGTTGGGATAGCCTTTCATGGGTGCGTGACCACTTGTAACAGTATTCAAATACTGTCGGAAATCCCTCATGAGTCAGAAAGCGTGGGTGGACGGGGATTCCAGCGACCTTTTTCTTACGTTGACTCGATTATTACAGAAAAGGGAACCTGGAGGAGCACGTGCACATATTTAAAGGCGCAAAGTCTGTTTAAATAAGTTACCACCAGTCCAATTCCTGTGAGCCCCGTAGACCTGTACACTAATTACCCAAGGGGATTAAAGTGAAAACCCTTGTCTCTTGTTTCACACCCACTCAAGAATAGGGGAATTGAGTCAACAGCTGCAGTGACAGAGGTAGGACTGGGCGGTCATTGAAAGGGTTTCCCCAAAATGCAGCTTTGTTTCGTGCATAACTCTTTTCAGACTTACATCAATGCCACCTTATCAAATACGGACTCAGGTCAGTGAATCAGGTTTCTTACATCTAAACGTCAATACAAATGATACGTTCAACATAAACACGATGTCACGTTAATTTATATCTTATAGATATAATACATATATACCAAGAAGCTTCAAAGTAAACACTTATTTTTTACGACATCGATGTCTCAAGTGTACTTAAATTATTAAAACGAGTATTTTAATAACCTGAACAATGCAGAACTTAATACGCCATTACAACAACAACAACAACAACAATACGGTCATTAGTATTATATAACTACTACTACTTAATGATAATGATAATAATAATAATAATAATAATAATAATAATAATAATAATAATAATAGGCTACATGACTCACGTTTCGGCCAGTGCATGTCAGAATCCCTTTCGCGATGTATGACTCCCAGGCAATACCTCTTAACTGATAATTATAATTTACTGTTACTTCTTATGATTGTCGTTAAGTGTGTCGCTGTCTCGGGCTTACGGCGAGTTTTAGGCTCGTAGGACTTCTCCGCCTATTTTGTTTGACGTTCTGCTTAGCTGTCACCTACTGGCCTACCCACACACCGCAGTCTACAACCCGCCCCCAAGAACGCCTACGTCAGTAAACAGCGCGATATTATACTGCAATAGAAGATAGAATTTGTTGTAATTGTACATATATGTTAAGCATTCAAAAAACTTTAGATTTTTATCCATCCATCTAATTACTATTGTCAGGGTCGCGGTGATTTTTCAAAAAATACCTTTAGAAAAGTCTGTTATTATTCTTATCACAAGTGTGATATATATATGTATTAAGTATGATTTACTTTGTCTATATATGTGTGTGTATACATTTTTGCTTGCATGACAAAGTATGATAAGGTGTAGACAAATTATTTATGCGTTCGCTATTACGTTTATTATTAAATAGAGGAGAGAGGAAACTTCTAGTACGAGCGTCCCAACATTTTCCTTTTGTAGTACACAAACAGCGGTTTTATTATAGCCTGCCACTAATACAGGAAACCACGCTTAAGATAACTGTTTCTCCCATTGGCCAATTTTCCGTCGTAATTGTGTTCTGCTCTCTTATTGGACGGGTAGTCGCTAAGTACCGCCTCCACTCAACTTTTATATTTACGTAAGAGTGAGGCTTTGATATATGGAAGAAGACTGTTGAACCGAGGGAGAGGAATTACATATTTTTATTTGAAGAGCTAAAATAGATTGCATGGGTAGATGAAAACTGTTTCTACTGCTCTTTTCTTTTTTTTCTTACCGTTCCACTTTAGAAAAAAGTAGTTTATTCAAGTGTACTACGTGTATACTTATTTTATACTAAAACTGAGGCAGTATACTTGAAGTTTTCGTTTTATATACTACATTTCATATACTTGAGAATAGTATACTGAAGTATACATGACATACTGATAAGTATAAAGAAAAGTCTAAGACTAAGTGAATTAATACTTACACTTCTACTTTAATGCTAAAGCTTATACTTATACTTTAGTATACTTTACTTCTCAACATTTTGTCTTGTGATTTTGTAAATACATTGCAGTCTAGTGTAAATACAGTATGAGTTAAATTTAAGAATACTTTAAGAAGTATATTTCAAGTATATACATAGTATGGTACAAGTAATATGCTAAGCAAACTTATAAGAAGTAAGATGGTGGCACAGGAGGTAGTGCTATTGTCTGATATCAAGAGAGTTGCAGGTTTGAGCCTTGGTTCCTTCTGACCCCATCAGAGTATCCTTAAGTAAGAAACACGAGAACTGCAAATTACTCGTGGTGTGCACATTGGCTGCCTTGCATGGTAGCCTCCTCCACTGGTGTGTGAATGTAAGGCATGTATTGTAAAGTACTTTGAGTACTCATAAGTGTAGAAAAGCGCTATATAAATGCAGTCCATTTACAAGTACTGTATACTTAAAGAAAAATAGCAAAAAAAATCATTTTTTAGTTTTAGTTTTTTTTTTGTTTTAGTAATTAAGTTCATTAAAGTATACTTCAAGTGTATTTCAATAAACTAAAATGTGGACTAGAAGTATATACCTAGTAAACTAGTAGTATATAGATGAGTGTACTTGTATACTTGAAAGTATACTTTTGTAAAATTAAAATGACTTTGTAAAGTATTTTTAAAGTATGTGTCACGATCGGGTACGATGCGTGCCTGAATGTGGGCGGCGTCGGGTAAACAAGACGGCAGGAAGGCAGGCAATCCA
>JABFEB020000132.1:21501051-21511416 GCA_019775895.2 Stomatorhinus ivindoensis
GGATGCTGTAAAGCGCTTTGGGATGATGTAAAGTCGTGAAAATGCGCTATACAAAAATAAATTTGTTGTTGTTGTTGATGGTATGTTGTTGCTAGGTGCTGCAAAGTGATTGCTAGGGAGTTGCTAAGTGTTGCTATGGTCTCAGTAGCTGGTTGCTAGGCATAGGTAGATGGTTGTTAAGGAGTTGCTATGCAATCCTAGGCGGTTGCTATGGTGTTGCTAGGTGGTTGCTATGGTGTCAGAAGGCGTTCCTACAGTGTCAGTAGCTGGTTGCTAGGCGTTGCTAGGTGGTTGCTATGGTGTTGCTATGCAATTGTAGGTGGGTGCTATGGTGTTGCTAGGTGGTTACTAGGTGCTGCAAGGCGGTTGCTATGTGTTGCAAGGTGGCCCAATTAGAAAACTTTGACTGAAATGCATTGAAGTCAATGGGCCATTGACTCCCATGAAAAAAGACGATCCTTACTACTATTCACTTGGTTAATAAGATGCTAGGTAAAAGTTAGCACTCAATGCATTCCTATGGGATTTTTAGTGTGTGTGTTTGTGAATAACGTCGCCATGGTAACGTGATCTGTAGAGAAAAGTAATAGCACACCTCACACCATGAAGGACTCGCTTTTGATATATAGTTTGCCTGGCTGCACGCTACGGTACGACCCGCATTAATTGCCGAAAATCACTGAAAAAAAATAAATACAGGTGCAGAGTAATATGGGCCTTTTCCTTACATGAATAGGCCCATAATTAGTACAGAAACAGTCTTATGGAATGCAGATTAAACTGCTAAACTGTTTCCTGCTTTACTGAGACAGCGTTATCACAAAAGAGAGCACGATTGCTTCTGTGCAGTGTAGTTTTTAATTTTTTGCACATACCAAACCCACACAGGAAAAAGAAACCACAACAATTTGTGTGTCTTACAGGAAAAGGGGTTGCACATAATAATCAATTTAATTTGATTAGGATGTGCAAAAGTGCAAGCAAATTTTTTTTTAGAAAGTTTAACGGCAAACTGCCTGGGGCACCAGAACACCTTGGGCTGTTGTAAGGCAATGGTGCTAACCACTGTGTCACATCACCACTACTCTAAACCACAAAACCTGTACGAAAAACTATTAATCAAACTTAGTAGATAAATACGATAAAGTAAACCCAGGACTGTTGCTAGGATCCTAAGACATCTGGGGCTTAGCCTCAGTTTTCAAACTGCAAACCGGTGTTAACATCTGAGCTAAACAAATCCTTAATTCAGGGTCATTTGGATTTATTTGGGGCTTCTGTACCCAGTGTCCCAGCCTAGTGATACCTGTGGGTATATCTGTATTTTATAGGAAACAAATAAATATTAAATACACACAAGAAGTTTAGATCAAACTGTTTATTGTTATGGCCTTTTAAGTGGGTCATTTATTATTTAAAGTTTGATTTGCTAAACTTCAAATACAAATTGATGCAACAAATTAATCAAATTAATATCCGAAAACTATGAATTTGATATAATTTGGGTTATTAGACTCCCAGTCCAATTAATCAACAGAATATATTTTATGCTGTCGTTTCTCAGAACATTTCTCTCCATTTAATATCACAATGCTGCATCATAGTTGAAGAGCGTAGTAGTGCCACCATAAGGCCAATCGAGTTAGTTAATATGAGCAAAATCTTAGAAACTTAGGATCTTCAAAGACGTGATAGGCAACCAACCAATAAATAAACAATACTGTAGTAAAAAGTCATGCTTCTGCTTTCCCTCAAATGTACATTATTAGCTGATACGGTTTCTTGTATATCTGATACATTATTTTTTATATCTGAACCTGAAGTCTTGTTTTAAATCTACATTTAATTAAATGTCAATTAAAACACTTTCTCAAGGATGTGTGAGAATTAGACTATGGAAAAGCTAATGACATTTTCAGGAAGCTTAACATTTATTTTGGGAGAAATGTTACATTAACTACACGCTTATAATCTGGGACTAGCTTTTAAAAACAGGACTGAAATAAAAACAAATCCATATTCGCTCCTGCGACCCTCGCCAGAATAAGCGTTTAGGTGGGTGGATGGATGGATGGATGGATATTTTCATAATCCCGATTTTGGGCATGACCTCACAAAACGGAAGATTAACATTCAGAGATATCTTTCAGAGTCGATGATCGACATTTAGCAGACATTTTCACACATTTCTTGACGAACACGAACTGACATTATTGGTTCCATTACTGGTAGGCTAAATCAAAAACTTCGCTCTTAAGTTTTGCATATTACTTTACATATAATTAAAAACAAAACCCTCAGTTATGTTCCAGCCATATCAACAACCTACGTCTTTACTTAAATACTGTTCATTGGTTTCATTTCCGTCAGAACTGCTTGTTACATGCGATGTTTTGACACCTTCGCTGGAAAGTTAATACTTCCTACGCTGACAGCACTAACGGTCGGCTTCTTTGGTTCATAGCAGTCTAGTGTCTTTTTTGTTATACAGTTTTACATTAGACTCTGTTTTAATTTGATATTTCGAGGTAAGTCGTATCGCGGATTACTTTTCATATCCCGTTAATGTATTATGCAACTGGGTAACACTTGAGGGGCGCAAATAATGTAGTATTACACTCTTACTTAATGGGTTAATTAACCATAAACTATTTGTGATTTACGTACCTATCCCATGTTCATTCGTCATTAATCATAACGGTTAATGTATGTCACGCGCTTACAACATTTGTTCATGATTTGTACTTGAGTAGAAATGGAGTTACTCAGTTACTTGTTCTTATTCAGGTAAAGCGGAATCCGTAATTGTAGAACTAGTACTGTTGCAGTTAGTACTCTTCTTAGAACTATTATTGTTGTTGTTGTCGTGGTAACACTTGCCGGGGCACAAATATTATAGTATTATGCTATAAAACTATTACTTATGCATTAATAAACTACAAACTAAGTCTGTTCCATACTTATCTCATGTTAATTAATCATTAATGAATCATTACATCTTTTATCCAAAATAGAAGCTATATTTAATTTCTTGTTCTCAATTTGTACTTCAGTAGTAACTTAAGTATTTATGCCCCGTCAAGTAAAGTGTTAGCATTAGTATTTAAGCACTTATGTAAGTCACCCTGGCTAAGGGCGTCTGCCAAATGCTGTAAATGTAAATGTATTAATCCAACTTTTACTGTAAACATCATACTGATTGATAAATGGCACCCTGTAATTAGCTACCTGGTGTGCTTCTAAGTAAACATGTAAGTATTGTTATAAAGT
This sequence comes from Stomatorhinus ivindoensis, assembly GCA_019775895.2. Taxonomy (NCBI): domain Eukaryota; kingdom Metazoa; phylum Chordata; class Actinopteri; order Osteoglossiformes; family Mormyridae; genus Stomatorhinus; species Stomatorhinus ivindoensis. Next base: position 21,504,322 of record JABFEB020000132.1, read on the forward strand.
CTAACTGGATTGTTTTACTTGTTCATGTTGAAGGAAGGCAGTTTTAACTGAGCACACAAGAAATGGCAGATGTTTTGTTTTTGTACCCGTTCATTTTTCTTTGTGGTAAGTGGTACTTCAGTCCACTCCAGTGCAACCCTGTTTCCTACCAACACCAATGCAGTTGCACGATATAAAATTCATCAGATGTGAATCATTAAAAACACACATACAGGGTAAATGAGGTAAAGTGTATACCTTATGGCACTTATCTATAAATGAACATCAATGGTTATGAATATCAAGGACATGTTCATTTTATATTTATATATTTATATATAATATGTGTGTGTGTGTGTGTGTGTACACACACACATAGTGGAGGAAATAATTATTTGACCCCTCGCTGACTTTGTAAGTTTGTCCAATGACAAAGAAACGAAAAGACTCAGTCTCAGAACAGTATCATTTTAATGGTAGGTTTATTTTAACAGTGACAGCACATCAAAGGGATAATTATATATATAATTAGTACAGAAACAGTCTTATGGAATGCAGATTAAACTGCTAAACTGTTTCCTGCTTTACTGAGACAGCATTAACACAAAAGATAGCACGGTTGCTTCAGTGCAGTGTAGTTTTGAATTTTTTGCACATACCAAACCCACACAGGAAAAAGAAACCACAACAATTTGTGTGTCTTACAGGAAAAGGGGTTTAGTAACTTTTGATAGTATGGATCTCCAGCAGAAAACATAATCTGTGTCAAAAATGCAGCCATAATTTGCTGTCTGTGAGTCTTTCAACAGCCGTGAACAGCAATCATTTAACATTTTGTGTACCACTATTCCTCTGTGAATTACATATATTAACTGATATTTCTTTTTTCTCTATTCTCTCCATAAAACTTTTCACTCCTTTTCAGTGGTAATAAATGTGGTTAAAGGAAGTACGGGTAGGTACCTGGTTATTACATATATGTATGATATAGCTGTCAACTTAAAGCCTAAAGAGTGATTCATTAAAGACTGGACATTCTAGTTAGCATAAAGTAAAAACTATTCTATTGACAATGTGGAGTTATACAATGTAACTTTCCATATTATTATTACTACCCACAATAAAGAATATTGGGTTAACAAGTTTCCAACTTATCTTTCCAGTTGCCAGTAAAGAATAAGGTATTTAATGTTTCTTTTTTAAACCAATTTATTATGCAGAACTCGATAATGTCAGCTGCTACAGGATTGAGCCCGTCACAATGGTGGGCATCGTTATTGGTGATTTGGCTCTGACTGTGCTGTTGGTCAGTATTGCATATCACTGTGCTGGTCACCGCAGGCGCCAGAAGGAGAAGGGTAAGGCTCAGCTTTTGTACCTGCAATTTCAGTGCAAACCAGATAGTGGCCTGCTCTTATTAAATATCACATCCAATCCTGACTGGAATGTAATATCTTGCAAAAGTCATACAGTACAGCAGTAATCTATTAGCTATCCTACATCTCTGGTAGAGTTATTTAGAATAATTTCATGAAACAAGGCAACCAGTTTCTTTGATGTTGATAGACATTAAACTTTCCTTAACACATCTATTGAGAAACAACAGCAGAGATGTCAGTAATAAGTTTTCATACTAATGTCTTTATGCTGACTTGGCATTAGATAGCACTGGGAATTGTGCTTGTTTGTCATTGCTTAAGAAGTTTTTCTTGATTCCACCATGCCTTGGTTTTCCTACATGGCAGGTCTTTTGTGTCCATGTCCATTCTGTATCCTCATAGTTCACATTATTCTTACAAAACAGTTTCTAGTTTGTCTTTATGAGTATCAACTTCATTCTCTTCTTAACTTGAATATAATCACATTTCAGAATATGATTATATACGTGTATCTAACTTATCATGACTCGTATAAGTCTAGCAGCTTATTTGCTAGTACTGTGGCCTGAGATATCTTGGATAGTGGGTTTGGCCCCTGTCTTCCTTTGTGTCACCTTCCATTGTTTCCTGTATATAAATGACCTTTGATCTGTCTGCCCTATAATGGACTTGTATCCTGTCCAGGGGTTACCCATTTCCCATGCCTCATAGTCAAAGCAAATAGCATGTTGTCTTATAGACAAGGATGTACATAACTAGTATGTAAGTATGCATTTGCTATGTAATCCGATACACGCGGCAATTTCTTGTGATAACACGCATGCGTACCTATTTTATATGCATTTGCTTTGGTATCACAATAAATTACCATACATTTTAGCCTTTATACCACAAATTAAGTAATAATTAGCTGTCTAACAGTTAAAATGCATGCTAATTTCTTGTGTACCAGATACATGCTTCCCTGCTTATAGAATATTTAAAAAGATGGAATAAAAAGACACAGCAGATATAAGCATCCTAGGGTAAGGGAGCATAAATTCTCCTTGGCATGCTGAACGCAGCTGGTTACATTAGGACCGTAACAATGGGCCTGTCTTTGGTTCTCTATTAGGTCAAGGTACTTGTAGTTTACAAAGAATAGCCTTTTATTGTGATCTAATCAGAATCAGATCATTTTTGGTGATAATTAGAAAATTATCCATGCAATTTGGAACATTTGGTTAGTTCTACACAGAAATCCTGTTTTTAAATGTTTAAATGTTTCAGACCAATCACAGTGGCTTACTGAGATAATGGGGAGGATCCCCAGGGGAGCACTCTGATTATGAGCTGGTCATGAGGGTCGGGAGATGCTTACTCATTGATTCTGTGTGGGGTGCATGAGGAATCTGCCTGAGGATCAGAAACGAACATTGTATTCATCCATCACTTATTTGATGTTCATAATTAAAATACTGGTATCTGTTTAGGGTACACCTCAGCCTTACTTCCTATGCTGTCTAGGATAGGCCCCAGAACCCATAGTGCCCCTGATCAGGATTATAAAATGGATGAATGGATGGATGAATGAGTGCTATTAATTGAATTAATTCAATATTTATGCATCGAAGGGAAGACAAAAATAATGAGTTTCTAGATATATTTGTTTCATTCAGCTATGAAGCTATGACTAACAGAGCTGTATTTATTCTGGGTCTACATGCAATTTCTATTCTGAACTAAGATTAGTATTCTCCCAGGAATTCTCAAAATCCATCCCAAAAGCAATGACTGCATGCAATTTCCTTAAGCAGTGTTTTAGGGATTGTACCCTACTGTAGACATCTATTGTAAGCATCAATGAGAAGGCACCATACAAATAAGACTAACATCTTTTTTGTTTCACACATTTAATATAATTACTGTTGACATGGGTACGGACTTAATTATTGACCATGGAGAGGAATTCTACTGAAACCATTGAATTATAATGTTTTGTAATAATCTGTAATTATAATAATATAATAATAACTTGCTATTAATCAGCATTGCTAACACTCTGTACTTAATTGCTGACACTTTTTCAGGTTGTCCATCAATTGATTACATTGATATATGTGAGATTAATCCAAAACATTTTTCATATATGTATTAAGATAAAACAAAAACAGTTAAGTAATTTTCTAATAAGGCTTTTGTGTGTTTCTCTCCACAGCAGACAAAGTCTACATGAATGTGAGAGCCAACTGCAAAGTCTGAGAAATCCTAACATCAGTTCTCTGCACTGTTATTATTAATGAAACAAAGCCTTTTCTTTTGAGGATACTAATTTGGTCTTTTTAAATTATATAACAGTTTACCAGTAAGACTACAATACTTACAATAACTTAGCAATTCTCGTTTCAAAATGTCCAGATGATCCCTTCAACAGTGTAGCAGCTCAAATTTGGTTAAACCTGTTGCCCAGCCTTCCTCATGCCCATCCCATGGTTGAGAAGGTCAACCTCAGTCATTCTGATTTCATCAGTTATTGTGTTCCTAACTCCCATTCCTCTTCTGTGTCCTCTTTGTCTTCCCCATCCTACTTGACCTCTTCCTTCTTGTCCTCCTCATCTTCTTATTTCTTCACTTCCTCCTCTTACTTCTTCACATTCTTGTCCTCTAGTTTTTACCCCTCTTTACTTTGTCCAATGTTGGCCTCCATTGCTGCCCAATCCAAACATCCAGATTCAAGAGGTTTATTCACATACAACATGTAGTGGAATATAACCCTGGTCACTCCGAGCAGCTGTGCATGATAACAAAACATAGAGAAAAAGTAAGGAATGGCTAAGGCCCATCTCGGGAGGACGAGTCAGACATCGCTCTGGTACTGAAGACTTTCACCTGGCACATCTTTCTTGTGTAAGGTTTATATTACTTTGCTTTGGTTTTTTTTGTCCCTGATATAATTCCTACTGCATCCAGTATTTATGTCTACTGCAATGACATTTTTTATTGATCACTGCCCCGGTTTTATCTGCTTTGTTCCTGTCAATTAACTTTATCCACGTAATAAATATTCCTACCTTTCCCAATCCTTGTGTCAAGTGTTTCCATGATGGCCAGGTGATTTTCAGAGAAGCTTTACAGATTGCTAATGTATCATTGATAAGGTCTTATCCAAATACATTACCGTCTTATACAAAAATTCACTCATAGTGAGTGCACAAAATAAGGCAGCTCTTTATTTCAGTAGACTACCCAGGTTAAAACTGTGATCCCTAATTGAGCTCACTGAGTAAATTCAGTCAGTGTTGGTATAGGACATGCCAACTCCTTGCCAACATTAAGTCCCATAAAGCAAGGAAGAAGATCTTCATCAATGAGAAAGAGAGAAGAGCCAGGTTGTAAATTAGAAGTTTTACACAGAATCCTACACATAAATTGAGAAAAGAGTGAAATTAAAAATCTTGCCTTGGCCTCTTAATTTCTTCCAGAGTTGTGTGTGTGTGTGTGTGTTTGTGTGTGTGTATACACATTATATGGACAAAAGTATATAACATTTCTTAATTATTGAGTTTTGGTGTTTCATTCAGACCACACATTATTAGACTGCCACAGTGATATAAAATCAAACACCTAGCCTTGCAGTAAGGCTTACAAACATATGTGTAAGAATGGGTCATTCTGGAGAGCTCAGTGAATTCAAATGTGGTACTGTAATAGGATGCCCTCTTTGCAATGAGTCAGGTCATGAAGTTTCTCCCCTGCTAGATATTCCACAGTCAACTGTAAGTTGACAGTCACAAGGGGCTCAGACTTCAACCATATGAATCACCTTTGGGAAGAATGAGAACAAGATTTTTGTCCATATAGTGTATTTGGTCTCATAAATAGGTCCTGCTAGAGTTTCTTTATTAGACTCGCCCTGTTGTCACGCATTGCCGCTTCTCTGTTTTCTATTGCTGCTGCCTGGTCCCCGCTCCTCTACTAGTTCTACTCAGGTATTGGTTTGACTTTTAAGAAATTCGAGTTCTAATGAGTTCGAGAACTGAGGTACCACTGTATTTATAACATATTACACTGTATTACCTTCCTAATGAGAGGTGGTCACACACTTGCAGTACATAAAAAATAGCAGCTTGAAAGCATTGCTCACTTCTGCTCCATGTCTCGTTTAAATTAGCCAGGAGCCCTGCTTGTGCTGATATAGATCGTCCTTTAGGCAGCGTCTTTGTACGTATGTATATTTTAGTGCACATGCTGAATTATAGTGTTGTTTTATTATTTTAGCAAAGGTAGCCCTTGCTTGAAGTCTGTGTGGTAAGTGTATATGTGGAGAACCAGTCATTAGCTTTCTACTGCATGTAAGCAGGCTATGAATGTCATATTAAAGCTTTGAATCAACTTCACTATACTGTAATGTGAGGGTTTAATTAGTTGCCTAGATTCATTAATTTAATTAATTAGATATTAGGCTTCACCTTTATGATTTTGTAAATGTCTGTTGTGTTTATTCAACAAACATTTACAAACTCATTGTTTATTATGAATGTGTATGAGAAAAATATTTTTTTCCTTCATTTAACATATTTATATGGACCCCTCTGAGATACCCTTGCTCACCCTTTGGCCCCCCCCTTAAATAAAAGTGTAGCTCTGCCACTGCTTTTGGCACTGTCAGAGTGCCAAACATGGAGGAGAGCACAGAAGTTGGCTAGTGGAGGGACAGTGAGGTGCTGGATTTAATAAAAATTTGGGGAGATAAATCTGTTCAGGCAAAACTAGAAGGCTCATATCGTGACTGGGCAGTTTTCCAATCGATAAAGTGACGTCTTTGTTTTTGCGCATGCGCATCATTGCGTCTTTGTTTTTTTTATGTGCAGTTCAGTATATTGAACTGTTCACATTGAAATCTGATGTTGCCTACATTAAAAATAGTAATGTGAACAGGCAATCAAAAAATCCAATCTGAGCAGAAAATCAGAATTGAGCATTAAGGTCTGCAGTGTGAACGTAGCCTTAGATGCAGTTGGGATCATCTCTGTCTTTGGACGGGGGGAGTGTCTGGTGTTCTATATTAGTTGTAAGTTGTTAGCTATGGAGGTTAAGCATATTTGAAACATCATTTTTAGAAGTGCTGGACTATGAACTGTGTTGATCTTACCCTCGACATTTGGCCTCTGGAATAAGGATTTGCATTCCTTTAACGGTGGCTCCCAAACTGGGGGGCGCACCAGTGGGATAGCTTCAGGGGTATGTGCCACCCTAAAATAATCTCTTCAAGACTGGACGATTAAACAAATAAAGCAGCGCAACATTACAGTAACGAACAAAAAATGAACCACTAACTTCCGTGTACTGTTACAGCATTTATGTAATTTATTTAAACTTTATTTTACCAGGTAAATTAAGAAAACCAGTTCTCACTGTTTTACGTTTTACTCGGGAGAAATAGTGGATTTTTTTGCCTTAATGTGACACAGATCTGGGCCCGGTTTCTCGAAAGCTTCTTATCGCTAAGTAGTTCTTAAGTTTACCTTAACCTCTCTCTTAATGTTATGGAACGTTTCTCGAAGCGTTCGTACACTAAGTATAACTTACATACGTCCCACGTTTGTAAGGTTGGTCGGACCACTCTTAACTTTCTCTTAGCGTAGTTTCAGCTCAAGTCGCCACCGAGTAGCAGTCTTTAAAAATCAGCAGTGTATTCAAGTCAAATTATGGCACGTTATTAATGTTGTATCAATGATGGAATATAGTCTAGACCTAT